>BMAO01014026.1:181485-301564 GCA_019973975.1 Trichonephila clavata | reverse complement strand
AACCCATTTTCAAGTCTAATGTGGAATACACTTTGGCGTCTTGCAGCCTATCCAATACGTCCCTACGTCCTCTATCAGTGGCAAGGGGAAGCGATCCTTGACTAGTTTTCGCGTTCAGTTTCCTATAGTCAATGCATAGTCTGTCGTACCGTCTTTCTTCTTGACTAACACGATTGGACTTGCATATTCAGAAGAGCTTGGTCTCACGATTCCCTTATCCAACCATTCGTCGATCTGCTTGTTGACGGTCTGATTCTCCAGAAACGACAAACGGCGTGCTGTTTGGTAAACTGGTATATCATCCTTCAGGATAATTCTCATGGATACATTTGTCGTTTCGGTCTTCTTAGGTGTATAGCTGTTGATTAGTTCAGAGAGTTCCTTTCTTATTGAGGATTGATAACATGTTTAACTTCGATTTCGTCTTCAGTTCTTGCTCATAAACCTGTGTATTCACAAACCACACCTTCTCTTCGTGTTTACGGAAATAAACACCTTTTTTATCAAAGCCAACAAAAGCTTGTTCCAAAATGTCCGATCCTATCACTGCCTGGAACTCCAAATGCACCGCAGGCACGACATGCCATATTACGGAATATTTCTCTCCATCCAATTCGATTTCTCGTTGGAACGATCCTTTTGTTTTGACTTCGTACTTTCCCAATCCAGATAACACGACAATGTCCTTCGAGAGCTTCGATTGCTCGATGATTCCTTTGCTTACATCTTCACGAATGAGCGAAACTGAGCTTCCAGTGTCGATTAGAGCCTCAAAAGTCTTGTTTCCGATGGTTATTTTCCTGGTCTTAATTCTGTCTTGCTGAATTCGAGAACAGATCTGGACCGGAGAGCTTGAAGATTTATTGATTTTCGTACCCTTGTTGCGCTTTGTACAATCTACGGCATAGTGACCTGGTCCCCTGCAGTAGCTACATGTTACCTGTTTAACTCTTTTATCGTAAGTTCTCGTCGATTGAAAGCATTTTCTATCATTCCAATTATTTCCAAGGTGAAAACGTTCTTGCCTTCGAGAACAATTATCGTTATTGTTCGATTCTTAGCAAATGAGTTTAACTGCTTTGGCCCTATAGTTCTTCGGACGTCCTCATAATCAAATTTTTTCGCTAGCTCAATAGATGAGTTAATAGTAGACCATTCGTCCAAAAAGTGTTCCTGAAAATCATACGGCGCCCTCTCTTTCATTTGATCGGCTATGATTAATTCTCGTAATTGGTCGTAGGTGTTAACTTTAAGCCCAAAGTCCATCCATCAAAATACGTCTGTAATTCGTGTTGAAAATCTTGCCATGTTCGTTCATCGGACTTTTGGTGAAACAAAATAACTGACGAAATTTTTCGGAGATAATTTAAATCTTTGTAAGAGCAAATCTTTATATGATCAATCGTTACACTTACACAGTTGGTTCTCTTGCGATCAGATGGGCAATTTCGACGGGTATTAAACCTATAAGTTTTTGAACCCAATCTTTTTCGGTAAGAAGTTAGTTCTGCATGACGCTCAAATAAGGTAAGATTCAAACCAATATCTTCCTTCATATTAAACTTATGAAAAGTTTCGTGAAACAGTTTATTCGATGCTTGAACGTTTTCGGTGTTATTCGGCATACCGGCAGTCTGTTGCGCTTGTATTCGCAACTTCTCTAATTCGTACTCTCGTCTTTCTTCTCATCCTTTCGCATATCTCTCTCTCAGCTCTCTCTCAGCCCTCTCTCTCTCAGCCCTTTCTCTCTCAGCCCTTTCTCTCTCAGCCCTTTCTGTACGTTCTTCCACTATGCTATCAAGCATCTTTTTTAACATCGTCTTCAACGTAATCTGGGCTTTTTACGATCAGCTCTCTTTAACTTCAATTTTGTGATACCTGCTTCGATAGTAAGATCCAAATCCTCGGCGAGTGACACCAAATCCTCTTTCCATTTTCGCGAGTAAGAATGCCATTTTTATACTCAGAATGGTGACCCAGAGAACACTTAAATTTTTTACCCAAGTTAATGAGACAAAACCATTAAATGACACGCAAAAAGTTTACTCACTTAAAAGAAACAAAAGATAATTTAAATAAGATGCAATTATCAATTATAAACAATTATAGACAAAAATGGACTTTTTAAAGAATTCCCGGAACTTAATCCTTTTACAAAACACAAACAGTATTACAGTTAATATCAATTTTATTTTTTATTAAAAAAAACAACGCGCGTTCCTCTCATTTATCAAAAATAGATTACTAAGAAAAAACACGGAAAGTACTCAGTTATTAATCCAAAACTAAGAGAACATCAAATATTTATGTCTGCAATTAAACCAATAATAGTACCTAGTACTTCAAAATTCAATTTCAGATTCACAGAACAGGAAATATACACACAAAATCATTCATTTATATAATTTTCGCCTATTACTCACACAATACCAAAAAAAAAAGATATAGCACAATTCAATGTAATTCTGAAGACACTTTACCTTGACCTCAATGACACAGGAAATCTTGTTTCGTATTGATAACTCGCAATTCGATGCAGTTCCAAAGGTTCTCCTCGTCAGTCAGTGTTGACCTCAATGATCAAGGTAATCCCGTTCAATTCGTTCAGTATCTCGTTGAGTCGCTGGGCTTCCAGTTTTGGTTGACTGTAGCTGACGTGAAAATTCGCCAGATTCCGTGTTTCTAACCAAGTCAATGGACTCCTTTTTCTTGTTGACTGTTCTCGCTGAAGTATTTCCGTATCGCTCGTAAGATTCCGTATCGCTCGTAAAACTTCTTATCCAGCTGAAGGCTTCGCCGGGTCTCTATTCGATGCAAGGCAAAGGTCTTGTACCGCTCAGGAAATCAAAAATCGATGAGGAGTAAAACTTTTAAAAAATGCTCTTAGATAAAACTTTGAATAGTTTAAAAAATTCTCGTAACCCCCAATTTTGTGGGACGGCGTCTAGAGGAAGGTTCGATTTTAATGTTAAAATAAGCACGCAGATTTAAAATAACTTAATTTATTAATAACACAACTAAAACATTAACTATTTACAAGGGGTTTTAAATTATTCGAGATAACACCATACTAATTCCGAAAACACGTACTCTTTCTCAAAACAACGGAGAGAACGATTTCCTCTGACCTGCCTTCGTTCAAGTTTTGGTGCAACTCTCAGTTTCTTCTTTCTGCTACCTTTATAAATACATGACCTCATCGTATCGCGCAGCTAAAACTCACGTGGTTTCGATTAGTGGTGCCATCTCTTACAATAAAAATCAAAAGAAGTAAAAGAAAACTTGCACTCCTTTCCTACAAGTTCGGCTATCCTGGGAATCACTGACCTCAGTGATTTTACATACCATACAATAAAATATAGGCCTCTGCAAAATTAATATTAATCGGAGATAAAAATTCCAATATAGACATTCAAATTTGAAAATAAGGATACAACTCTCAAAAATGAAATATTAATAGCAAAGAAAACAAAACACATTAATACACATTATGTTCTTTTAAAAAGAATAGAAAACGCTTTTTATAAAAATACATTATCATGGTGAGTAAAATTTCATTAAATCAGCAGATGAATTTGTTATCTTAGGTCCCTCATGATCACCCACTTTCTCTAAATCATATCTATCTCTAGGTTTTACTTTAACTATTCTATATGGTCCCTTCTCATGTGCTAACTTTATTATCCCAGTTTGCATATCTCTTGGTACAACTATCAATTCACGACCTTCAACATATTTGTAAAGTATTTCGTTTTTATCGAAAAAGTCTGAATTGCTGTTTGTTTCAATCAGTGACCTTAGACTCTGAGTGTATTCATCCTCTTGTTGTGCCCTTTTAATCTTGCGGTTAGAGTATCGTTAGTAATTATTGCGACTGGATATCTACTAAGGGCATCCACATGTTGCATTCTCTGGCCGGAACGATGCACAATTTCATAATCAAACTCTTCCAGCAATAATGCCCATCGCGCTATACGAGTAACCAAATCCTTTTTGTCCATAGTCCTTTGAAACGCTGAGCAATCCGTTATGACTTTGAAATGATTTCCCATAAGGTAGGTACGAAATTTCTTTAAAGCGTTGACAACAGCAAGAACTTCAAGTTCATAGCTGCTATACTTCTCCTCTGCCGGAGTAGTTTTCTTAGACATGTATTGAACTGGATACAATTTTCCATCTTCTGCCTCTTGGAGTAAGATGGCTCCGTAGCCTTGTTGACTTGCATCCGTGTGCAATTCGGTTGTTTTTCCCTGCTGGAAAATACTTAATACTGGACTTTCAGTCAATAATTGCTTGAGATTTTCAAATGCTTCTATTTGAGGTCGTTCAAAGACAAATCGATTGTAGTTTCTAATTAGATCACTCAAAGGTTTCGCTATTTTAGAGTATGACGGAATAAATTTTCGAAAATAGCCAGTGAGTCCTAAAAAGCTTTGGACTTGTTTGACAGTCGTTGGTACAGTAAACCTCTTGACAGCTATCGTTTTTGCAACTGAAGGGCGCACCGTTCCATTTTCGACAACGTGACCCAAAAATTCCACCTTTCGTTTTAAAAAAACTGACATTTTTCAAACTTGATCTCCAACCCATATCTGGATGCGACTTCAAACACCTTCTTTAGTTTTTCCAAATCTTCTTTCTCATCTTTAGCTGGAACGATCAAATCGTCCAAATAAATTATTACGATGTCTTTTCACATGAGTTCCCTAAAAATGCTGTACACATATCTTTGGAATACGCTTGGGCTTGTACTGAGACCAAAAGGTACCTTATTAAATTCAAACTGCCCGTCTGGTACAACAAAGGAGGTGAAATGCTTGCAATCCTCGTTTACGTCGACATGAAAAAACCCATTTTTCAAGTCTAATGTGGAATACACTTTGGCGTCTTGCAGCCTATCCAATACGTCCTCTATCAGTGGCAAGGGGAAGTGATCCTTGACTAGTTTTCGGTTCAGTTTCCTATAGTCAATGCATAGTCTGTCGGTACCGTCTTTCTTCTTGACTAACACGATTGGACTTGCATATTCAGAAGAGCTTGGTCTCACGATTCCCTTATCCAACCATTCGTCGATCTGCTTGTTGACGGTCTGATTTTCCAGAAAAGACAAACGGCGTGCTGTTTGGTAAACTGGTATATCATCCTTCAGGATAATTCTCATGGATACATTTGTCGTTTCGGTCTTCTTAGGTGTATAGCTGTTGATTAGTTCAGAGAGTTCCTCTCTTATTTGAGAATTGATAACATGTTTAACTTCGATTTCGTCTTCATTTCTTGCCTCATAAACCTGTGTATTCACAAACCACACCTTCTCTTCGTGTTTACGGAAATAAACACCTTTTCTATCAAAGCCAACAAAAGCTTGTTCCAAAATGTCCGATCCTATCACTGCCTGGAACTCCAAATGCACCGCAGGCACGACATGCCATATTACGGAATATTTCTCTCCATCCAATTCGATTTCTCGTTGGAACGATCCTTTTGTTTTGACTTCCTACTTTCCCAATCCAGATAACACGACCTTCGAGATGTCCTTCGAGAGCTTCGATTGCTCGATGATTCCTTTGCTTACATCTTCACGAATGAGCGAAACTGAGCTTCCAGTGTCGATTAGAGCCTCAAAAGTCTTGTTTCCGATGGTTATTTTCCTGGTCTTAATTCTGTCTTGCTGAATTCGAGAACAGATCTGGACCGGAGAGCTTGAAGATTTATTGATTTTCGTACCCTTGTTGCGCTTTGTACAATCTACGGCATAGTGACCTGGTCCCCTGCAGTAGCTACATGTTACCTGCTTAACTCTTTTATCGTAAGTTCTCGTCCATTGAAAGCATTTTCTATCATTCCAATTATTTCCAAGGTGAAAACGTTCTTGCCTTCGAGAACAATTATCGTTATTGTTTGATTTCTTAGCAAATGAGTTTAACTGCTTTGGCCCTATAGTTCTTCGGACGTCCTCATCAAATTTTTTCGCTAGCCCAATAGATGAGTTAATAGTAGACCATTCGTCCAAAAAGTGTTCCTGAAAATCATACGGCGCCCTCTTCTTCATTTGATCGGCTATGATTAATTCTCGTAATTGGTCGTAGATGTTAACTTTTAAGCCCAAAGTCCATCAATCAAAATACGTCTGTAATTCGTGTTGAAAATCTTGCCATGTTCGTTCATCGGACTTTTGGTGAAACAAAAATAGCTGACGAAATTTTTCCGGAGATAATTTAAATCTTTGTAAGAGCAAATTCTTTATATAATCGCAATCGTTACACTTACCAGTTGGTTCTCTTGCGATCAGATGAGCAATTTCGACGGGTATTAAACCTATAAGTTTTTGAACCCAATCTTTTTTCGGTAAGGAAGTTAGTTCTGCATGACGCTCAAATAAGGTAAGATTCAAACCAATATCTTCCTTCATACTAAACTTATGAAAAGTTTCGTGAAACAGTTTATTCGATGCTTGAACGTTTTCGGTGTTATTCGGCATACCGGCAGTCTGTTGCGCTTGTATTCACAACTTCTCTAATTCGTACTCTCGTCTTTCTCTCTCATCCTTTCGCATATCCTCTCTCTCAGCCCTCTCTCTCTCAGCCCTCTCTCTCTCAGCCCTCTCTCTCTCAGCCCTCTCTCTCTCAGCCCTCTCTCTCTCAGCCCTTTCTCTCTCAGCCCTTTCTCTCTCAGCCCTTTCTGTACGTTCTTCCACTATGCTATCAAGCATCTTTTTAACATCGTCTTCAACGTAATCTGGGCTTTTTACGATCAGCTCTTTTAACTTCAATTTTGTGATACCTGCTTCGATAGTAAGATCCAAATCCTCGGCGAGTGACACCAAATCCTCTTTCATTTTCGCGAGTAAGAATGCCATTTTTATACTCAGAATGGTGACCCAGAGAACAACTTAAATTTTTACCCAAGTTAAATGAGACAAAACCATTAAAATGACACGCAAAAAGTTTACTCACTTAAAAAGAAACAAAAGATAATTTAAATAAGATGCAATTATCAATTATAAACAATTATAGACAAAAATGGACTTTTTAAAGAATTCCCGGAACTTAAATCCTTTTACAAAACACAACAGTATTACAGTTAATATCAATTTTATTTTTTATTAAAAAAAACAACGCGCGTTCCTCTCATTTATCAAAAATAGATTACTAAGAAAAAACACAGAAAGTACTCAGTTATTAATCCAAAACTAAAGGAACATCAAATATTTATGTCTGCAATTAAACCAATAATAGTACCTAGTACTTCAAAATTCAATTTCAGATTCACAGAACAGGAAATATACACACAAAATCATTCATTTATATAATTTTCGCCTATTACTCACACAATACCAAAAAAAAAAGAATAATAGCACAATTCAATGTAATTCTGAAGACACTTTACCTTGACCTCAATGACACAGGAAATCTTGTTTCGTATTGATAACTCGCAATTCGATGCAGTTCCAAAGGTTCTCTCGTCAGTGTTGACCTCAATGATCAAGGTAATCCCGTTCAATTCGTTCAGTATCTCGTTGAGTCGCTGGGCTTCCAGTTTTGGTTGACTGTAGCTGACGTGAAAATTCGCCATGATTCCGTGTTTCTAACCAAGTCAATGGACTCCTTTTTCTTGTTGACTGTTCTCGCTGAAGTATTTCCGTATCGCTCGTAAGACTTCCGTATCGCTCGTAAAACTTCTTATCCAGCTGAAGGCTTCGCCGGGTCTCTATTCGATGCAAGGCAAGGTCGATGTACCGCTCAGGAAATCAAAAATCGATGAGGAGGTAAAACTTTTAAAAAATGCTCTTAGATAAAACTTTGAATAGTTTAAAAATTCTCGGTCGAACCCCCAATTTGTGGGATGGCGTCTAGAGGAAGGTTCGATTTTAATGTTAAAATAAGCACGCAGATTTAAAATAACTTAATTTATTAATAACACAACTAAAACATTAACTATTTACAAGGGGTTTTAAATTATTCGAGATAACACCATACTAATTCCGAAAACACGTACTCTTTCTCAAAACAACGGAGAGAACGATTTCCTCTGACCTGCCTTCGTTCAAGTTTTGGTGCAACTCTCAGTTTCTTCTTTCTGCCACCTTTATAAATACATGACCTCATCGTATCGCGCAGCTAAAACTCACGTGGTTTCGATTAGTGGTGCCATCTCTTACAATAAAAATCAAAAGAAGTAAAAGAAAACTTGCACTCCTTTCCTACATATATATATATATATACATTTACGAAAGAATAAAATTTGTATTTGTTACGATTTTTTTTAAATGAGTCAAAATCGATGCCTTTTTATGAAAATGTCTAAATTGTTGCACATGAATTTTTTTCCGCTTAAATGAATCGACATTCCGTATTAAGACAGCTGATTCTTTGCTTTTTTAGAATCAGTGATTTAAAATATAAAATTCTAAAAACCTTTTTTCTTTTACGATTTTTCAAATGATACTCAAAATTTTAATCAAACATTTAATAACTTCGTTATTTATGAAGATAATCTCATGAAACTTTCTTTTTCGTGTGCAGAATAATATTATCCGAAATTTGTATGAAGATTGAAAAAATTATTTAAAAATTACGGATCTAAAATTTTTTGTTTTGCTTTGGTCTAATACCCTCTTTGTGAGAATTCATTTAGCTAGACTATTCGAAATTAAACTCCAAACGCCTTACAACAATAATGCGTTGAATGAGATGAACCGACTGAAAAACCTGTCTAGGGATAACTAAAAAGTAAAAAATAAATTAAAAGAAAAAAAAACTTTTTAAAAAACAAGTTTTTATTTAAATTCGCTAAAAAGAATAAAATAAACTTTTCTTTTAAAACTTTTTTTACTATCAACTCATAACAATTACATTACACAATTTATTTGAAATAAAAGCTTGTCACGAGATTTAACTGTGTAGATAAACAAGTAAATTAAATAACTTGATCTGATTGATTTTAATTCTTAAAATTTTCAAACTAAGTAAATACGAGTACTTAAATCTCACGGCAAGCCTTTATATCATATAAATTGTGTAATGACGTTATAAGTTGATAATAAAAAACGTTTTAATCTAAAAGTTTTTATTTTATTCTTTATGACGCAATTAAATAAAAGCTTGTTTTTAATTTTTTTTTTTTTTTTACTTTTAATTTTTATTTGACTAATAAGGTAGTTAAGTCACTAACATAGAAACAATTCTAAGCAGAGTTCGGGGTTTTTATTCTCGTTTCATTGGAACCGAACTAGCTATGGGTTGTAAAATATACCCTTTTGAAAATGACATTTTTTAAGGAAAAAATCACACGATTTATGAAAAAATATTTGACTCGAAGGGACGTCACACCTTTCAGCAACGAACCTTGGTCAAGTGACTCTTGAGCAGGCACTCCAAACTACGTCTTCGAGAGGACTTTAGTGGCCTCCAAGTGGTCTAGGCATCGGATCATGGCTAGCGTGTCATGAGTTCGATCCCAGTATCTCTAAAGACCCACCGTGGAGGTGAGAGATGCTCGTTAAATCTGTCGAGAGCTCAAACATCCTCCCGTTGGTGTGGTGTGGTAGTTAGGAGAGAGGGGTGCCAGCTCAGGTGTCGTCCGAGTTACTTGACCATGTTTCAAAATGACGTGGCCCTTCGCCAAAAGCCCTCGTGTTGCTAAACAGTGTGACGTTAATATTCACTCTCTCGAGAGGACTTTAAAGAACGATAGATTTAACGTGCATTGCCCTTCTACAAGGCTGGTTTTTAGTGGCATCAGGACTCAAACCCGCAACATTTGGGCCACGAGTTTGTGATCCTAGGCTACCCCGGCCACTAATTCTGAATGGATGAAAGGAATGACAAAGATAAGAGGTCGAAAGCAGAGAGAAATATTGCTCAGGTATTCCGGATAACCAAAGGCAGCAAATTTTTTAAGGAAAACATTCACAACAGGATACACACTACAAGAAATGGACAATACTTGATTTCATCACATCAACTGTAGAAATTAATACGCTGAAGAATTCAACTTCATATATTAAAGAAATCGACTTGATTGTTTAGATTATACGGGATTTTTAGTTGACTTATGTATAACTTTTTTTTTATTTTCAATGGTGGATTATAAGAAAACTACAAACAAAATGAGAAACAAGAATATTCACAAAAACAAGAAACAAAAATAAATAAATAAGAAATAAAACACAAGTCCACAGTATAGTCTATAAATCACACATTTTGCGTCTGGCCTCCCAATATCTGCTCCACATGGATCCAGAGCTCAGTGCACGGCAGCGTGTCAAATGAATGGCATCCATTTCTTCATTGGAGTCGCACAATTTACAAAGAGGACTCTGGGCAATGCTTATCATATTTAGATGCTTGGGCAGGCACAGTCGTGGCCAGTGGCAATTTGGAAATCGGCCGCAGGAATATCTCGTGGCCATTTTGGAATATTAAGGGGTTTGCTAAACCATTTTGATTATTCTTTTGGTTGAATTTCGGCCAGAAGTGTGTAGTACTTCTTTATGATTCTTTTGGCATTATAAAAAGGAACTGTATTGTTAAAAGTTTGAAAGATTTTTGTCCCCTTCTTCACCAAGCAATCAGCATTTTCATCCCCATCAATGCCACAGAGCGATGGAATTCCTTGCATGGCAATTTCTATATGGAATTGAAGTAAATCGCCAATTAACAGTTGACATATCAGAATATCCACTGATAAAGGTGCCTCAATGGAAGCTATTGCATGGAGGGCTGCCCTGAATCACATAAAATAACTACATAACAACTAAACACGATCTCTGTGGCAAAGAAGTTGAGATAGAGCAATGGGTATAGCTGCAATTTCGGCATCATAAGCAGTGCTGTGACTTCCTATTGGTGTATAGAAAGAGAATAGGTTGTAAACTTCAGCACCAGTATTACTATTATCTGTCAACTTGGAACCATCCGTAAAAACGTATAGCCATTCATTCTCGGGGTATAAGGTATCCGAAGTCTCCAAGAAAGGATCCTTAGGATTTGGCTACCTGTTTCTTTCTTTCGGACCTCATGGGTCCGCTCTGTTTAACGCGCAAGGTCATACCTTTCAGTCGGGCAGGAAGATTTATTAGTTCTTCTGGTTCGAAATGAAAATTATGAAGCTCTTTAAGAACCATGACTTTCTGAAGGAAGCCTCTCTTTTTTTGATTTAAGATTTCTGTTGGTATAGGATAGAGAATCATTCCAAAGGGATATATTCTGGGATTCTAGCAATTTTCTCCCATATAATAAAGCCCATTCTTGTATAATAGATTTAATAGGCATTTGTGATGGGTTGATAACAACAGAGAATCGATTGGTATTGATTTCACAGCTCCTATAATTAGCCATTATGCTCAGTTATGGAACACTTCTAGCATATCAATCAACTGTTTAGATGCCGCAACCAAAGGCTCTCAGCAGTAGGTAATGAGCAGCAGAATGTGTTATATGTTAATTCTAGAGTTGTTTTAGAACACAACCCCATTTCGAGCAAGCAATTCTTTTCAAAAGACTTAACCTCTTTGTTGTGCGTTCCAAGGTCATTTCAGTGTGTTGTCTCCATGTTAATTTTCGATAGAAGTTAATGCCCAAATATGAGAAACAATTTGTTTGGATAACGTTCATTCTTTGGTATGAGAGGTTCAGTTGCAATAGCTGATGGGTGAGAGAGAATGTCTGATAGAATGTCTTATCCAGATTTACTTTCATGTTATTATTTTGGCACGAATGATCAAGGATATTCAAAGCTTTATTCAAGATTGCCATAAAACTGTCAATAAAATTAGGTGGTCTGCATATAATAAATATTTAACTCCATCAAGTCTCTGCAACTCAGCAATTAGGTCATTTATATACAGATTAAAAAGGAGGCAGCTGGAAACAGCTCCCTGTGGTAGAGCAGTCCTTAGAATCTTGTATTTTGAATAATACCCTTCGTATCGAGCTCTACAGATTTATTGTCCAAGGGAACTCTTAAGCCATCCAAACAAGTTTGAATGGACACCAATATTTGAAAGTTTCATTAGTGTTCTTCACTACGTGTTCTCCACTTGAATGCAGGCGGTTTATCTCAGGTTATGTACAACATAAGACCAAAAATATGTTGCCAACTACAATGAAGAAAATGAATCATTTGAGAAAGAATTTAAAACACACTATAATTAGTTTTAAAAACAAACGAAGGAATAGTTTTAAGTAAACATGAACAATAGTGTAGGCAACTGAATTTTTGTGAATGAGTTCAATAATTTTCTCTACACTTTGATTTGATGAAATATAACCATTAGAATTATTTGTAAATTTTCTGCTCTACATTTCGTTGCACAAATTTCTCCAACACATGAGTGGTTAAAAACGAATGATTCTGTAATATTTGATCCTACATCCATTCTCCATATCAATGATTCCCAAAGTGGTCTATATTGACCCTCAGGGGTCTATGACGACTTACAAGGGGTCCACGTTAGTGAAAAAATAATTTTAAAGTCCATGAGGTGTAAATGGGTGTCTACAATAGTGATTCTCCCTAAACCAGATCGCGACTTTAGTTTTAAAAGAAAATTTATAATCAAAAGGAAACTAGATTTTTTTAACATATTTAGCAGATTTATTTACTAAATTTAATGTTAATTTGCACAGTTGTAAGGTGACAGCATATATTTTTTATTAAATATATGTAGCATATATTTCTTTCCAAAATTAAGCCAAATTAGAATAATATTGGATGCCACGAATTTTCCCAGTTTCTCATTTTGTCACAGACAATCTGCCAAGAAGATGACGTTTTAACATACGTTGAACATTTAGATGCCCTTGGTAATACCACAGTAAACAAGGAAATCATATGGTTACATTGAAGAAAATAAATATATTACAAGAGGTCGGAATAGGCACTAACAAAAATCTTAAAATAAAGTTAAGAACTGGATGCCAGCAATTTGGGCTTAAAAAAACATATCTATATATTGTGAGACACTGTTTAATTGCTTGCACTTGCTAGTGAGAAAGTCTGCCTCGTCACTTGACCGTGGTTCAAAATTACGAGGTCCGACGCCAAAAATCCTCGTGTAGCTGAACAGTGCGACGTTAATATTCACTCACTCACCCTAGTAAGCAAGAGTGATTCACCGCGGTTGCCAATCTCAATAAAAAAAAAGAAAGAAAAGAGCGGACACTATTAACCGGGAAAGTTTAGGGTAAAACTCGACAATATTGATGCCAAATGTTGAAAATTTGTCAATGAAACACCAGATTCATCCCTCCCTTTAAAAGCATTTTTGTTTGTTGCTAAGTTATATTTTAGGTATGATTAAATTTAAAATTAATTAATATGTTTCTTAAGGTTTAAACACTATATTTCGCTACAGTGATGAATTTAATATTATAAAGTAAGTAGATCTACACCAGCTGTCAAAAAGACATTTAAGTTGATAAATGTCTAAAAATTTAGTATTAAGTAAACAGGGGTCTACCCAAAGACGAAAAACATGACAAGGGGTCTTTGAGATCAAAAAATTTGGGAACCTCTGCTCCATATAGTATCGAAAAAATGAATTATAAGGAAGTACATGCACATTGAATAATATACGAATCCATAACAGAATACTTAAATAAATAAAACAGGGAAACATAAAAAGCAAACATTAATTTAATTGGCCTTAAATTTCTTCATTTTTCGATTATCCTTCGCCATTAAGATTTTTTCGCTGAGTGATTTTGATTAATTATTTAAGTATATGTCGTAGTCTCTCACTACCCCTATGACTATTAACTCCCCTTTGCACATTATCTAAATTAGGGTATGTTGGATTCATGATTAACGACTACTAAATTAATAAATCAATATCATTTATTAATCTTTCTTAATAGATAAAAACACAAATATTAATCAAACCTTAAGAACAACAAATTACAGTGGAGTGAGATAAGAATTCAATTATGAACGACGGAACACTAAGTGAAACCACGGAGAATAACGCATACAATCAAACTACGCATTTATAACTAATTTATGAAAATAACAGACCTGATATCTTTTTAAGGCAGGATTCTTTAATACTTGAAGGATCTAAAGAGCGACTTCAATCCTTGATATCTTCAATTCCGTCCGACCCGAATTAATGAACCTTTTCAATAATCTTCTTACGGCGAACAAACTTCACTAGTTAAACTAATCTCTCAGAACCACCTTCTTAATCAACCTCTTAGTTAACTCCTCTATCAAACCACGTAGTCATCCTCCCTCTCTTCATTTCATTTCTCCCTTTTATATCTTTTTCGAACTCGCTAAACCCGAAACTATCTTGTTTGCATAAGTCACACTTTTAGCTCTCAGCGGGGATTGGTTAAAATAAATACAATCTTAAAAGAATTGAGAGAAGGTTAGTGAAACGCGTAAGCACCCGTCACAAATATATTCCCGAATGTGAAGAATATATTTTTTAAAAATATTAAAATGCATGTGTGTTATAGTTTAAAGAAGATGAATGAAACGAATGCAAGGCATTCCACAATTCATGTAATTCCAGGTATGCTTTTGTTACGCTTGTAAAGCAAAATAATTGGCAATCAATTTTAAGATATTTTTACTCAAATATTTTCGATATTAACAAATTAAAAATAAAATTTTGCGTTGAAATGATTTTCATAACAATATCTGCGGGTATTTTTAAACCTCCTCTATCCAGAAGTCTCAAATACTTTGTCCCTTCGACGTTTTCTGTAAATCAAAATTAATTTTTTTTTATCTAGAACAAATATACATTTACAACCGGAGCATTCGAATTTTATATTATGCACGCAATAACCTGGTATGCACATTAAAATTTGATACTCTTCTATTGAAATATATCATCTGATTTATTTTTAAAATCCTAGGGATTGTCTTTTTCGAAATTTGCGTCAACTGATCTTTCGAGAAACGAAAAACTAAAATATATGGTTGCTTAGGTTTATTAGATGAACAGTTTGTACACAACAATAATGACGTATTATTATAAAATGCGTGCAACTTTAGATATATTTAAAAAGTTTTAATATTTTTAAAATAATTAAGGTTTGACAGAATAAACAAAACACTATATCTCATATAAAACAAAATATCTTAAATTTATAAATTATTTAAGATATTAGCATAAATACATCAATTTATTATACCGTGCCCTCAAAACTTAAAAGAAAGAAATTCAATAATGACACACATGAATAAAGTTATACATTAATATAAATATCGTACCTTTCTTTATGGTTATTCCTATTGATATATCCTGAGTAATAAATATACGTGGGAAAAATGAAGTAAATATATAAGCCAGGGGTGTGGCAAACCCGCAAAACACGTGCCACAGGCACGGCAGAGTTGTAAGACTGACACACGAAGACTTACTGAAAGATTAAAAAAATTGAAAACATAGTAATAAATACTAATTTTTTTTACTGTTTTATTGAAAGGTTTCAGGCCAAATAAACTATCCAAATCTATTTTAAATGCACTTCATTAAATAACAACAGAAAATTCTAATGTAGACAACACTCCTCCATTGTTTTTCGAAGGCAATGAGATTATGAAATGTGAGGGTTTTCTGGAAGAAAACAATAAACTGTCTTGTGAGTGCTTGCTTTTCAAGAAGGCTTTGAGATCCAAGTTTTCTTACAGATACTCAAGACATTGAATGAATTTCAATTCAAGATTACAAGGAAAAGTTTCCAAACCTGATTCATCTTATATCTTATTTTGTGAACACACTTTGTCTCAATTTTGGAGAAAGAAAAGAGAAATTGATTCACACCTACAACAATCCCATTCTGTTAGCATCTTCGAGAACTGATCCTAATGTAGATGACTCAGTAAAAAATCACACTAAGAAAGTACTGACTATTTAATAATTATTTAGAATTAAATTTTGGTGGTTACTCATTTTTATTTGGCACCTAACCTAATGAATTGAAACTGATTTTAAGAATAAAAATTAAGTTCGTAATTTGGTCTTATTTATAATATTATTTTTAAATTTCCACCATAGACTTGCACAAAATATGTGCTATTTGCGTAAAAATTTCATAATAAGCCTATAAGTAAAATTTTTTCACCTTTTCATATTCTTTTGTTTGTTGGTAAGCCTTCAAGTGCCACGCATAACTTTTTTTTATCAGATAGTGGCACTCTTCCCCAAAAAGTTGGCCGAGTATTGCTCAAAGCCCGAGGGAAAAGTCCCTCTTTTGGTCACGTAATTTTTGGGGGAGTGTATCTCGCGGACTATTGAATCTTGACGACTTTGTCCGAGCACGATTTCCAGTTAAAGACGAAAAACCGTTACATTTCCGAACCTGATGCATCATTCAAGTTCACTCTCGGCCAAACGCGCCTAAAAATGTATCACTTCAATAAAGTAAGTACATTAAAAAAAACTGCTTTCAACACAGCAGCAATTGCTCAAAAAGTAGTTTTTCATGAATTTTTTCATGAGATCTCTCTCGATTCTGTAGAAGAAACCTTCAAGAGCACAGGGCCAGTTTTAACCTTTCCGGCGCCCTAGGCACTTCAAATTATTACACCCCCTCAGAATTTCCAGAGAACCTCCCTCCTTCAGTTCTTACCTTGCCAGTTTTGGTAAGGAAAGGATTTTCTCTTAACTCTCTTACTATTTTCTCTTTAATTGTTTTTATTCTTTGGAGAATCCTTCCATTAGCCACCACCTATGAACCCACCGTATGCTGGACTGCCAACCGGCATCTGTTAGGAAAGGGTAGTGGCATGGTTTGGTCACTATTATTCACTTCTTACCTTACGGCATCTCGGATCACTCATACACCCTTTTGAAAATTAGTACAGTAAATTGATGAAATTGTTTGCAACTAGTGTACAGTACGCATTATAGTATGAACTATTTTCAGCTTGTTAATTATCATCTTTTTTATCGCTTATCTCTGTAAGGTTTCTTTTGAGCTTTGAAGATTGCAAAATCAGTAATGACAACATCGTAATCCAGCGTGTCTCAAACTGTGGGGCGCGCTCCTCTAAGGGGATAACCCTACAAGGGGGGCACGAGCATATCGGGAAAAAATTTTCAAAAAAATTAATTTATTGGAAGGAATTAAAACAAAATATTTTCTGACATAATAGAAAATACACATTTACACTGATATAATTTATATATATCTTCTGGCAATATTACGCGTCATCTGCACTTCAAGTATCTTTGATTCTGTAACCAAAGATTGATTTGCTGTAATCTCACGATGAGAGATTTTTTATTACGTTTTCTTTTTAAACCGAAAATACTACTCTTTCAGAGAAAAAACAAAACCCAGACCCTAAGAAAAATTGTAGGAAGATAAAAAAATTCATCACTGGTCATTTAGGGAAGTTGTAAATATTTCTGTTGAGCTTTATTCTATGTAAAAGAGTTTAATGATATTTCGAAAAGTTCAGATGATTGAAGGATCATTTCACCAAGGTTTTTTTTAAAATTAATATTCTGAAACATATAAAGCAAAATGAAAAATATTTTACACAATTCTTTTCTAGAACTAACTTTTTATATTGAATACACTTTTAACCCGGGAGTGTTCGTGCGAGGCGCAAAGTAACCCAGGTGCACGAAATCGTTAATTCCAGCAAAAATGTTTATTTTTTACCCATGACCTTTACAGTATCTTCCTATATGACAGTTTTCAGAGGAACCCAAATGTATTTGTCACATATCTCCCTCTTTTTTGGGAGTGGCAAACGTTTCTTTACAATCTTAAGGTTCTTGTTTTGACCGAGTTCCCCGCAGAATCCCTTTTGTTCCGAAATATTTTCTATGAACTTGATACATTTCTTCCCTGCGATAAATGTAAATGAGCAGAATATAAAAAAAAGAAATGGTCATCTGTGATCTCTATTGAAGGAAACAGATCAAGCAAGGAAAGAATCTACTGAAATAATGCATATTAATTATGATAGCGAATGTAAATTGGAGAAAAGCGATGAACATGAAACGAAAGGAAAGTTTTCAAATTCTACCTAAAGAACTCCATCAAGACAAATAGGAAGCAATAAGTATGACAAACTTCGCCCTGTCAAAAAGATACAAGCAAGAAAAAGTTCAGCATGCTAATTGTCGATCATCGAAAAACATTAAAACTACAATAACTTGAACAAAATCTGACAGTTTGCCTGCAAATAACATTCTTGTTATGTTAGCGAAAAGTGTCTGCGATTTGCGTCCTTTATTAAGGTCTCGCACATTTAAAACGTTTTAGTACAGTTTTATTGGATTTTTTCTCTAGTTATCAAAGAAAAATTGAAAAGTCCTTGAAAGTAGGTAAGTATACTTTTTCTTAATTAAATTATTCACTAGAATTGTGGTTTTTATCGTTTACAATAAAATATTTATTTTAAAAAAATGATTGGGGGTCTCAGTAACCCCACGTGACCATTAACGTTAGTGTCGAGTGCACGCCTGCACCCGGTTAAAACATTTTGAAGTCTTCTCGCTTTAAATATTAAAAAGTAGCACAATTATTCTTCATCGGAATTTTACATTCGTTTTCATTATTTAACATTAATTGTAAATGCTAATTTTGTGAGGCTTAAAATTACAGTTGATGTTGCTAAAGAGTTGCAGTCCATTGACTGCAACTCTGGCAAAATTGTCTCCAAACAAGTTTTCTACGATCTCAATTGCTGCTGGTAAAATAAGCTCTCTTCGCCAATAGTGTGAGGCTTTTTACATCTGGCTATTTTGTATGATACTTTGTTAGATCTAAGTAAAGCTATTTCATTAACAGACAACGTTTTTTTAACTGCTTTGTGTTTTTCATATAATTTTAATTCAAAGAACTCTCGAGATTTGTTAATGTACTCACTATGAAGCGTTTCCAAAGGTCTTTTAAGTTTATTAGGTTTCATACTGTCTGCTAACAATATATTTTTGAACAAATAGCACGCAGGGGCTTTTCTTCACCATTTACTTGTGTAGTGGTAAATCGAAAATTTAAATATTCTTGAGAATACTTACTTGATTTCATTTTCGGGACTGTGATAAAAGAGACTGAAGTTCGCGAGCAGGCGTTCCCGTAGTCGATAGATCCTGGAACTCTGTTAGAAATTAGCTACTTGTCTTGAATTAATAATTGTTAAGTTTTGAATAAATTAGTAGAAAGAAAAAGGCTTTAGCCCCTTGTTGTCTCCCACATATATATATATATATATATATCATTTTGCAATCTGCTCCAATTTAACCATTAGCGAAAGGAAAAAAAATTACAATAATTATCCTATTACTTAAAAGTAAATTGCTTAAAATATATATTATTTAAAAGTAACACTTGCAAAATTACATGTTTATCTTGTTAATTTGTACGGTTTATAATTAAGTTCGTATTGTTGCTGTTGGGTAGTGGTCCCTATGTGTGTTTTTCTCTCTCTCAGTAATTAATTAGAAGGCATTGGTGATAAACATCTTTATTTCTCTTCTTTCTCTGTTGCTCGGGGCGTATGTCGGAACACTACGATGGGCACCATAATTCTCGCTCTCGCTCGTCCGATCTTCCGCTCACACTCTCACTGAGACTCAACGCTCGTTTTCTTAATACACTTAATCACCGCCAGGCGGTGCCCACTGCGCATGCTCAAACATACCCCCGGCCTTGCAATATTAATATTCAACAATGGCAATACAGTTTCACAATTCGCAATAGTTTCAGGTTAAACAATTGTTTTCAAAATTATTATATATATAAAGGACAATAAATTTTCAGTAAAAAAAAAAAAAAAAAAAATTAAAATTACAAAGCACAATTTAAATGAAAAACACATAATTTCTTAAATTGAAATTGATTTAACTATTTACATCTATAGGTAGAATACAAATCTTAGTTATGGGCCTTTTAAATTCTCCTGTTTTTGTTTTAATTCTGACTGTTCTCACTTTACCATCAGAACCATCATAGACCTCAACGACGCGCCCTAAAATCCAGTTGCAAACTGGTGTAAAATCCTCCTTTACAATTACCACTCTCCCACACATTATGTTGTCCTTCTCGATCATCCACTTGGTTCTCTGTTGGAGAGTATTCAGATAATCGGTACTCCATTTTTTCCAAACTACCTGAATTACCTTTGTTGTTCTCTGCCAACGGCTTAATCTATTGTCATTAATATTAATTACTATGGGCTCAAGAATAGAATTAATTGATCTACCAATCAAGAAATGGGCAGGAGTTAATGCCTCAAAGTTATCAAAATCATTGGATATTGGTGAAAGGGTTCTGCAATTTAAGATTCCTTCCACCTGAATAATCACTGTTTCAAACTCCTCGTATGTGAGTCGGGATCTTCCCAATGCTCGCTTAAGGTGATATTTCACTGACTTTATGCCGGCCTCCCAAAGACCTCCCATATGTGGGGCCCTTGGTGGAATAAAATTCCATTCAATGCCTTCTTCACTGAAATATGCCGCCAGATTTTGATCCGGAAAGTTAAGGGTCTTATAAAATGCCTTTAATTGAGAATTCGCACCAACGAAATTTGTCGCATTGTCTGTAAAAATTTTGGAACATTTTCCTCGCCTAGACATGAATCTCGTAAGAGTTGCAATTATTGCATCCGAAGTCAAATCGGAAAGAATTTCAAGGTGGACGGCACGAGTCACAAAGCAAATACAAACATAAACATAGATTTTGTTAAGGATACCTTTTCTCTGATTTTTGTAAGCTACAAAATATGGACCTCCCAAATCTAGACCAGTTACACTGAATGGAGGGGCCATTTTCACTCTTTCATTTGGAAGATTGCCCATTATTTGAGAAGAGGGAATTGGTTTACATTTGAAACATATCACACAAGTATGAACCGTTTTCCTAGCTAGGTTTCTACCTCCTAAAGCCCAAAATCTCAATCTTACTGCATTCAGTAGTCCTTGTGGACCAACATGAAATAATTTCTTATGCAAAGTTATGAAATATATTTCACTCAATTTAGAATTTTTAGCCAGTATAGCTGGATGCTTTTGGCTGTAGGGTATGGAAGCTTTTTCCAGCCTACCACCAACTCTCAGGACTCCTTTATCATCCTGGAATATATTTAAGGTATCCGTACACCTTCAAAATGTCATTTTCGCCAAAATTTTCGATTTTTGAATTTTGATGTTATTATAAAATTTGAGCTTTTTCTTTAAAATGGTGCTTAAATTTTGTTTCTATCTTATTTAGAACCTAAGTTATGGGGATTTGAATTTTACTCGGTAGTTACTTTTTGAAACCGGAAGTAGAAGTCTGCATTCCGGAAGTTGAAAAAAATGTTTGTTTATATTTTTATTTTTCAAAGTCTGGTTTAAATATGCAATAGTAGGAAATTTATATACTTTAAAATATGAATTTGAGTTTTCGGAATCTCCAAAAATATAATTGGCAACAGATTTTTACTAATATTTTTATCCAGAATCTGGCAGGAAAAGAGAGTGTGTTATTGTTTGTTTACATTTGCTTGCCATTGCGCAGCTCTTTATAAGTTTATGTTTAATCCTTTTTTACATAATCAGAAACATAATTATGGACATAGAAGTCCTTTAAAAAATTTTACAACTTTATTGCCCAAGATGTTACCAAGAAGTTTTACTGCTTTCTGAGGATTTTAGATATGGTTTGTACTCAAATTTTGTTATTAGGTCTAACATTGTATATTTTACCCAGAGGTTTCTAGTTCAAAGAAAACTTTAAGCTGTCCTGAAGTGAATACAAGATTTTTTTATGGTATGAGACAAATTGGTAAAGGTTTTTCAGGTGGGTTTAAATTATGTGGTACGTTAAATTTACCCAGGCTCAGTAAAACTGTGTACACTAATCATGAGAGCAAACTCATGTCTGTGATTTCAGAGAAGTTAGTGAACTATCATTGCAAATGTAGCTTCTGAACTGTTAGTTCTACATCCTTCTAAAAATAAAATAGTTGAATGTGGTGTTTCAGTTGATAGAACGTGGCAGCGTAGGGGTTACACTTCCATGAATGTGTGTGTCGCAGCTTCATCAGTTGACATTGGTAAAGTAGGGGACATTGAAATTATGTCGTCATATTGTCCCACCCGCAGAAACATTTCTAAAATGCTCAAAAGCATTGAGTCGGAAACTTTTGCAGCAGATCACATATTCCATAGCAATTTTTTAAGGTTTTGCATTATGAATGGAAACTGTTGGTACTACAGTAATCTTTCACCATTCTATTGTGAAACGAGGCCGTAAACATGCACAATGTTATGGTGACGGGGATTCTAAGGGGTTTATCAGTGTCAAATATACTTATGGGAAAGATAGCGCCACAAAATATGAATGCATCGGTCATGTTCATAATAGAGTATATAGGTGCGAGATTGTGCAAACAAATGTCAAAAAATAAAAATCTGCCTGGTAAAGGCAAACTCACAGATTCTTTTACCGCTTGATTGCAAAACTATTATGGGATTGTTGATCGTAGCAATGTTGGAAACCTCTCCGGTCTTCAACAAAATGTTATTGCGGCCCTGTTTCATTGCTTATTAAATGTCGAGAAACCCATGCATGCACAGCGTTTCATCGGAAAAGATAGTTGGTGCTACTACCAGCGAGCACTATCTTGTGGCCAAAAGCCAAAAGAAAAATATAAAGGTTTATCCAATGAAATAGCCTACATATTTAGAATTATGCATCTAAGAACTACTTATTAAATGCCTGCATGGCAAAACGCATAACTCAAATGAGTGTTTTAATGGCATTATATGGCAGAAAGTACCAAAAGAAGTTTTCGTGTGCCTCAAAATTTTAAAATTCGGTGCATTGGATGCCGTTATACAATTTAAATGAGGGGTACAAGGGTTGTGGTGACATTTTTAGAAAACTTAATATAACTTCTGGTTATTTTACTTTAAAATCAAACAAACATCTTGACGTTAATAGAATTAACGATGCAGCGAATGTCATTCAACACCTAATGTAAAGTAACATAGAAAAGTTTTAAGAGCTACAAGGGGGGGGGGATCAATGTTTTAGAGAGGAAAGAGGTTGTTATTTTTAAATCAGGGGCATTTTAAGTATATCTATAATTGGGTTTGATATTAAAAATTGCAGTTTAAAGTTTATTTCTGATTTATCTCAAAATGCATTTTTTTTAACGTATTGGCATCTGACAACGTAAATATCAGAAAAAGTTGTGAACCAAATTACTTTAAATTTTAGAAGTACATTTATTTTATAGATTTAAAGAACCCCTACCATTTCCATGATTATAAAGTTGATATGTTTTTAGTAACTAAGGTGTATATCATGTCTCGTAGTAATTTTTTAGTGATTTTTCAATGCTCTTTTACTCGAACCTTGATAAAAATTGTAATATTTTGATTATCATGAGAAAAATAGTACCAGCCCTAAAAACTATTATGATGATCAACATGAAATTTACAGAAAAGTAATATTTTTGTTTACGTTTGAGTTTTGTGCGTTATTCTAATAATCAATTTAATTAATAATTTCACTGTTTTTCTCCCTAAAAAAATTTTTTGTGCTATAAGTAAAATATTAAATGTATTTTTCTTAGTTTGGAGTTATATTTCATTAGTAAAAAATATTTTAATAGCAAATATTACAGTTTCTCAAAAAATTTTCTTCGAAGGTGTACAGATACCTTAAAGATTTAAGATTACCTAAAGGGTCACTTAAATTAATACCACTTTGATACTGCTTGATAAGCCAGGTTTCGGACTCATTTACTTCATCCGTAGTTAAAGGTCCCCTCCTTTTCACCTTGGATCTGCAATTGTGAATAAATCTATAAATATAAGAAACAATATGTAATATTTTAAAATAATTATTAGAAAGGTCCATCAGATGGTTGAAAAACTCAAAGTTCTTGGAACACAGCAATGAAGTCTCCAGAGTTCTCTCAGACATCCGTAGTTCGCAGTCAAAGTCATCTCTCTGGGTTGGTTCCCCAATGACGGTGGTTGAATAAGCACTCTGTTGAAGAAGACCAGGACCATGCCACCATAGACAGTCGTCAAGAAGCTCCTCAGGAAGTACTCCCCTAGATAACATATCAGCAGGATTCTGTTCCGATGCAATGTGATGCCACTGGTCACAGGAACTTAGTTGATGAATCTTAGACACTCGATTAGCCACGAACGTCTTCAATTCTCTTGATTCTCGATGTATCCATGAGACCACAATAGTCGAATCCGACCAAAAATGCACAGCTGAAATCTGAAGCTTCAATGCGTCCTTCACCTTCTTCATCAATTTAGCGGCAAGAACTGCCCCACACAGTTCAAGTCTTGGAATGGAAATCTGCTTCAGAGGTGACACTCGGCTTTTACTCGTTACGAGACACACTTTAACTTCTCCAAGGGCAGATATAGACTTGAGATATATGGACGCTCCATACGCCTTTTCCGAAGCGTCGCTAAATGCATGCAACTCAATGCTCTCCGCTCTGTGAACCACAATACATCTGTCAATAGAGATGCTATTCACTGCTTCCAAGGAGTCGATAAATCGACGCCACTCCTTTTCTTCTTTAAAAGGAAGTTCATCACTCCATCCCAATTCCAGCAACCACAATCTTTGCATAAATATCTTTGCCCAAGCTATAATTGGACCTAGGAGACCCAAAGGGTCAAAGATTCTTGCAATGGTAGACAAAACCATTCTTTTGGTGAATGAAGTTGGCCTTTGTTGCTCTATTCTGAAAAGGAAACAGTCTGGTCTAGGATTCCAAATTATTCCTAGAGCTTTAGTCTCATCAGACTCTAAGAAAGCATACTCTTGCAGGTTTGAAGTTATCTCAGGAAAATTACCGCACCACTTATGAAGATGCATCCCTGCAGTCTGGAACATTTCTATCAATTGATGTTGCAATTCTATTAACTCTTCTATACTCTCGGAACCTGAAAGTATATCATCCATGTAGCAGTCACTCAGCACCACAGGAGCCGCCAAAGGAAAATTAGTAGCTTCATCCATCGCTAACTGCTTCAACGTTCTCGTAGCCAGATAAGGTGCGCTAACTGTACCGTAGGTGACTGTAGTTAACTCGTACGTTTTTATTGGTTCTCCTATGCCCTTCTTCCACAGAATTCTTTGCAAACATGTTTGCTCTGGGTGTATATTTATCATGCGAAACATTTTCTCTATATCCGTGGTAAAGGCATACTTGTGCTTTCGGAAGCGAACCATAATGGAAAATAGGTCTTCTTGGACCAGTCCGCCATTAAATTGAATTGAATTTAGAGATTTCCCACTCGTTGATGGACTTGATCCATTAAACACTATTCTCAGTTTCGTTGTAGACTTTTCGGGGCGATAAACAGCATGGTGTGGCATATAAAATGCAACTCCAGACCCATCCGCCTTGATCTCTCTCATGTGACCCAAATCCTCATATTCCTGTAAAAATTTCTCATACAGCGACAAATATTCTTTATCTCTATTTAGTCGTTTCCACAAAGAGTTTAATCTCGGAATCGCGGTTTGTTTGGATTCACCAAGACATGAAGGATCTTCTTTTAACGGCATCGCCACTGTATATCTTCCCTGGTTGTCTCTCAGATGAGTATTTTTAAAATGATCCTCACAAATATTTAATTCACTGGTTTTAATAGAATCGATTTCTACACTTTCGATTTCCCAAAACTTCTTAATTGAAAGCTCTAGATTATCCGCCTGAATAACCCCACAATGTTCCTTTCCCTTCACCTCTGAGGAAAAGATCCGGAAACAACAAATCCGAAAAGTGTTTTGAAAAATAACATTTGAACCCTCCATCTTGAACTGTCCGGGTAACATTAATTCATAGAAGACTTCTGCACCTAATAGCATTTGCACGCGCTCTGGAATATTAAAATTATTGTCAGCTAATTTAAGATTGGGAATATTATTCAGATTAAAATCGATCCTCGTTGTTGGAACAAGATCTTGCGTTATAGTTGGTACCAAAAAAAAGTCTAATGTTTTAACATAACTCCCTTCTTTATTGCTGATAGATACTGTAACTCGCGATTCTATCGGAATTAATGATTTGCTTAATCCCGAAACCAAAACATTAGATTTGTATTTTTTCAATCCAATTAACTCGCATAAGCTTTTAGTTACAAAGTTGGAAGTGCTTCCACTATCTAAAATTGCTTTGACTGGGAATAAACCATTTTCACACTTTATATAACAAATTGCTGAGCTTAGCAAAACACATTTTTTTCTGTTTATACTCGTTGCGGTTAGTAAGTTGTTTTGAGTTTCTGCACTTGGGATGAATTCAGGCGCTGATGTGTTTAGATGTTCAAGGGTGGAATTTATTACTTCCTGGTCTCGCGCTCGCTCTGTGTAATGTATGGTGTTATGATGTCGCTTTTGACAGTTTGAACAACCATATCTCGATTTACAGTCTTTTGCTCTATGAGATGTAGAAGGACAATTAAAACAAAGGTTATTAGCTTTAATTATATCAATTCTCTTGGTTACGGGAAGTTTTAAATACACTGCACACTTGTATAATGGATGCGATTCAGCGCAACAAACACATTTAGAGTTTTTAACCTCACTCAAAAATACTCTTGACGCGCTCTTCACTGGATTATTTCTAGTAAAGACATTCGGCACAGGTTTTAAGCACTTTCCTCGAGAAGTGTTATACAAGTCTATCTCTTTGGCAAGTTCCAGTGGGCGAAACCAATCATTTCCTGCATGGACGGAAATGTGTGAAGCTACCTCTTTTTCAAAAGTACTGAAAATTTTGTCCGACACTATAAGATCATTTAAATTATGAAAATCAGAGACCCTCCTTAATTTTAAGTAATACTGCCAATTTGTTATTAGGCGAGAAGTATACTGAGTATACGTTTCATTTGGATGACGCGTAGCTTTTTTAAATTGTTCAAGAAATTGATTTGCACTTGGCTCGTATTCTCTTAGAATTATTAATTTTAGTTTTTCATAATTGTTAAGCTCGTCATCTTTAACATATGTTAACACATTTGTAGCTTTTTCACCCAACAAATTTAATAAAATTTCCGACTTCAATTTCTCGGGTACATTTTTTGAAGCAAAGGCTCTCTCTAAAGAAGCGAAAAAGAATGCCCAACCTTCAGGTCTATTAGGCACCTTCACAGTTAGAATTCGAACACTCTTCACCAACGCATCTAGCGAATTATATAACCCTCATCTGTTCTCTCGCTATCTGAATTAACTCTATGTAAACGTGCAAGCTCAAGTTCAAGCTCTTTTTCTCTTAACCTAGCTTCCTCCGCTTTTTTACGGTCTTCCTCCACTTTTTTATGGTCTTCCTCAGCTTTTTTACGGTCTTCGATGGTGCATTGAATTAATTCTTTAACAAATTTAACATCCCCCTTAAAATATTTATTTTCTTTAATAATATGAGTTAACTCAAATATAGTTACTTTTTCAGAAAGTCTCACTAAGTTCAAGAGCAACAATACGAAGATCTTCCTTACGGCAGGTTCTTAAACATTTTTCCAAAGTTAATTTAGTTCTCAATTTATTATAATGAAAAAAAACATATAAAACTCTACTCACGGCACCTTGGATGTTCACTTCTCCGGCTTGTTTGACGGACCACTCACGTTGGGTAGTGGTCCCTATGTGTTTTTCTCTCTCTCAGTAATTAATTAGAAGGCGTTGGGGATAAACATCTTTATTTCTCTTCTTTCTCTGTTGCTCGGGGCGTATGTCGGAACACTACGATGGGCACCGTAATTGTCGCTCTCGGTCGTCCGATCTTCCGCTCACACTCTCACTGAGACTCAACGCTCGTTTTCTTAATACACTTAATCACCGCCAGGCGGTGCCCACTGCGCATGCTGAAACAGTTGCTTTAGCACCAAATGCATTATTATTACTGTACACTGAAGAGCCAAAAAAAAACAAAAAACAAAAAACTGCAACAGGCATGCGTAAGCAAATAAAGAGATTAGGAACCAATCAGAGTATGGCGCTGCTGTCGGCAAAGCCTATATAAGATAACGAGTGTCTGGCACAGTTGTTAGATAGGTTACTGCTGCTATGCCATGGCAGGTTATCAAGATTTAAGTGAGTTTGAACGTGGTGTTATAGTTGGCGCACGAGAGATGAAACATAGCATCTCCGAGGTAGCGATGAAATTTTGATTTTCACATACGACCATTTTACGAGTGTACCATGAACATCGGGAATCCGGTAAAACATCAAATCAAAGACATCGCTGCGGCTGGAAAATGATCATGCAAGAACGGGACCAACGACGACTGACGAGAATCATTAAGCGTGACAGACGTGCAACCCTTCCGCAAATTGCTGCAGATTTTAATGCTGGGTAATCAACAAGTGTCACTGTGCGAACCATTCAATGAAACATCATCGATATGAGCTTTCAGAGCCGAAGACCCACTCGTGTACCCTTGTTGACTGCATGACACAAAGCTTTACGTCTTGCCTGGACCCATCAACACCGACATTGGAGTGTTGATGACTGGAAACACGTTGCCTTGTCTGACGAGTCTCGTTCTCAATTGAATAAAGCTGATGGACGTGCACGGATATGGAGCCATTCCCATGAATCAATGGACCCTACATGTCAACAGGGCACTATTAAAGCTGGTAGAGGCTCTGTGATGGTATGGGGCGTGTGCAGTTGCCGTGATGTGTGGGACCCCTGATACGTCTAGATACGACTCTGACTGGTGAAAGGTGCGTAAGCATCCTGTGTGATCAGCTGCACCCATTCATGTCCATTGTGCATTCCGACGAACTTGTGGAATTTCAGCAGGACAATGCGACACCTCACACGTCCATAATTGCCACAGAGTGGCCCCAGGAGCACTCTTCTGAATTTAGACACTTCCACTGGCCACCAAAATCCCCAGACATGAATATTATTGAATATATCTGGGATGCCTTGCAACGTGCTGTTCAGAAGAGATCTCCACCCCCTCTTACTTCTACTGATTTATGGACAGCCCTGCAGGATTCACGGTGTCAATTACCTCCAGCACTACTTCAGACTTTAATCGAATCCATACCACGTCACATTACGGCACTTCTGCGCGTTCGTGAGGGCCCTACTCGATATTAAGCATGTGTACCAGTTTTTTTTGGGGGGGGGGCTCTTTAGTGTATAAGAAGGGCACGATAAAAATTACGATTGAAAATTCGGTCGCCAATAGTGAAAGTTTTAAAAGCACTATACATTGCCGTGAGTACATAGCAGCATCAAACTGTTAAGCTTTTCTTTTTCAAAGGAAGGCCTCATTTCAGTCTTTATTCTCTTCAGGGCATAATTGCTTCTCTTATGACTCGCTAGGTGGTCGTTTTAATATTCCCTTTTTTTTTTCTCAATTTTTTGCGCCCAAGGTTACGTGCCTAGTGTGCCTTAGCCTAAAAGTGGCCCTGCAAGAGTAAAGGAAATGTCTTTATGTACCTTATCGTTACATTCAAGGACACATGTATTTAAATTATATATATATATATATATATATATATATATATATATATATATAATTATATGCTTTACTTTTACCTCTAGCAGAGGCGTGGACAAAAAAGTAGATCGGCAGTCGTTCAAAATTTTATAAAAATATTGGGAAAAACCTCAAACACGCGCTTTAATCCCTGGAACAAATCACTCCTAATCTTGGATTGGCACACCCCTTAGATCACCCCTAATTTTGAATTGGAGAGCTACAAAATGTTCCACCGAGATAGACAGGAAATGAATTGCAAAATATGCATGAATAAGAAAATATACTTCAATATTACTAAAATTAATTAGAAAAAAAATACCTATGAAAAAGATCAGAGGAGGGGGACAAAATTACATCAGTCTATTGCAGATACAAGAAGAGTGCGAAATATTGAAACAGGCATAGTGAGTGGGTGAATATCAACGTCGCCCTGTTCAGCTACTCGAGGGCTTTTGACAACGGGCCTCTTCATTTTGAACCACGGTCAAGTGACGAAGAAGACACCTGAGCCGGATCATCTCTCCTAACTACCACACCACACGTACATCGCTTAACAACACGGCGGGTCTTCGGTGGTATTGGGCTCGAGCTCAGGACACGCCAGCCGTCCAGTATACTTATACCTGTAACTGTCACCTGTTGATAAAAAAAAAGAGCAGAACTCATCTAATTTGTATTTTCTAAAAATCTCTAAAATTGAAGCATAGAATAACGTTTGCTCTTTCGTAACTCAAAAACCAAGTGGATTCCCGCAAAACCAATTTTCGGTGGATCTCTACTCCGTAAATTGAACATGCAAGCCAAATTTCAAGTCTAAATCTAAACAGAAAAAAGCAAAAGTTTTACTATAAATATCCCCGTAATCCCGTTGAGAGCCGTTTTCCAAAATTACTGCTCTTAGCGGATTTCAATTCAACAAAAGAAAAATGCAAACCAAATTTCATTATTATAGTCCTTGTAGCTCGAAAAAAGTAATTTTTTGTCAATATGTCCCAGTAACCCCCCAGAACTTGATTTGCTTAAAATTTATTCTTAGTGGTTCCCTATTCAACAAAAGAAACATGCTTAACAAATTTCAAGTATATGGGTCTAACATTTAAAAACAGGAATTTTTTTCTGTAACTCCTCTTGACCCCTCGCAAACATCTTTGGGGGTCAATTTTCATTTTACTCTTTGTTAGAGGAACTCTATTTCATGAAAGGAACATGCCTACCAATTTTCAAGCAGGATGATCAAGTAGTTTAAAAATGGAAATATTTATCGATTACGCCTTTTAATCTCCCGAAATTAAAACTAGTAGTTGATATTCGCGAAACTAATTTTGTAGCGGTTCTCTACTTTACGAAAGGAATCTGCTATCAAATTTCAAGACTGTACGTCTAACAGTTTAAAAATGGGGATAATTGTCTATAACGCCACTTGAGCCCCCGCAACGCCACTTCTGGGTCTGTTTTCACAAAACCCGTTTTGTAGAGGAATTGCACTCTATGAAAGGAATTTGCTTAGCAAAATTTGAAAACTGTGCGTCCAATTAATTAAAAATGCAAAAGATTATCAATAACGCCCCTTGAACCCCCGCAACACCACCTAGGGGTCGATTTTCACAAAACACATTTTGCAGTGTATTTCTATCCTATGAGAGGAATCTGCTAACCAAATTTCAAGACTGTGAGTCTAATAGTTTAAGAAAAGAAATAATTATTTATATCTGCCCTTAACCCCCCGCAACACCCCTTGGGTGTCAATTTTCTCCAAACCCGTTTTGTAGCGGATATTTACTCCATGAAAGAAACATTCCTACCAATTTTCAAGCAGGTAGGTCAAATAGTTTAAAAACAAAAATATTTATCTCTTACGCCACTTATTCCCCTGCAACGCCTCTTAGAGGTCTGTTTTCACAAAACCTTCTTATAGCTGATCTCTACTCTATGAAAGAAATCTCTTTATCAAATATAAAGACTGTGCGTCTAATAGTTTAAAAATTGAAATAATTATCTATAACGCCCCTTAAGTCCCCTCAACGCCACTTGGGGGCAATTTTCACGAAACCCATTTTTAGTGTATCTCTACCCTATGAGAGGAATCTGTTTACTAAGTTTCAAGACTGTACGTCTAATAACTTAAAAATAGGAATTTATAACGCCCCTTAAACCCCCCCCCGCCCCCGCAACACCCCTTGGGGGTCAATTTTCCCAAAACCCATTTTGTAGCGGATATTTACTCCAGGAAAGAAACTCACCTACCAATTTTCAAGCAGGTAGGTGAAGTAGTTTAAAAACGGGAATAGTTATCTATTACGCCCCTTAATCCCCCGCAACGCCACTTAGAAGTCTGTTTTCACAAAACCCGTTTTTTAACTGATCATTATTCTACGAAAGGAATCTATATATATCAAATTTAAAGACAGTGCGTCAAATAGTTTAAAAATGGAAATAATTATCTATAACGCCCCCTAAGCCCTTGCAACGCCAGTTGGGGGTCGATTTTCAGCAAACTCATTTTGTAGCGGATCTCTACTCTCTGAAAGGAATCCGCTTACCCAATTTCAAGATTGTACATCAAGTAGTTTAAACATGGAAACAATTATTATTAAAGCCCTTAACCCCCCGTAACGCCCCTTGCGTTTCGAATTTCGGAAAATCCTTTCTTTGCTGATGTCTACTTTATCAAAGGAACATGTCTACCAAATTTCAAGTCTGTAGGTTGATTAGTTCCAGAGATTTCGTGATTAGTCAGTCAGTCAGTCAGTCAGTGAGTCGCTTTTCTCCTTTATATATATAGATATATGTGTGTGTGTGTGTAATAATCCCAGTAATATAATCCTTTTAAATAACTTTTAACTATTTGTGGTCCATCCCTTCAGGACCCACATTTTAGTAATAAATTAGCCAGCCGCCTAACGAGAGTATTTTAAACTACATCTAGCTACCCACTCAGATCATGTGATTTGAGCCTCCTATAAAAACTGAGATTCCTGGAGACCGCTCCCTTTTTCGCTTCTGTATTTGTCTGCTTCAACATGTAGACCGCTGCAACTTGGTTTGTGCTTTGTGTATTTTTGTCATGTGTGCATGTTTCTTTGTGATTCCGTCCATATGTGTGTCTGCATGTTCAGTGTACAATAAACAGGTATAACTAACCTCAAGACTACCTGCTCAATAATATTGATTAAGCAACATCCATCGTCATAAATAGTAATCTTATAAGGAAATACCATTTCAACGGCCATGTTTATTATATATATATATGTGTGTGTTGTTCAAATTTTTCAGTCGTTAATAAAATATTTTTTTATTCATCCATTCAAGTTCACAAATACATTTTTTTTAAACTTGTAGTCACTTGATGTTAATACAGTTTTTTCTAATATTAATTCATTAATTAAATTAAAAAATGAATACATAGTAACAAACACAAAAATAATTGTCCAACAGTAAATATAGAAAAAAAATTGTTCGTTGTGTCCCTGTAGCGCAAGGAATCGCGCGTTGAACTTGTAATCCAAAGTTGTGGGCTCGAATCCCGGCTGGGATGGAAATTCCTGAGAATGTGTTTCCTTTTTTTACTATACTATTTTATTAGAATAATTAAATTTAATTAATGAATAGATAGTAACAAACAGACAAAAAATAGTCCAACACATATACAGAAAGGAAAATATATGAAATTTGCAAGGAAAATCGCTTTCTATTTTGGCACATAATATCGTGATTCTGTCATATGTATATACATATTTATATTAATTGTAACTATTTAACAAAAAGAAAATTCACAAATAAAATTTTTCTTTGTTGACCTAAGTAAGAATTGACTTAAAAAATGTTTTTTTTTTTTGTTTTTTTTTTTACATTACTTGTTTTTTGCGTTAAAGTGCGCGTTATACGCCGGATTTTACGGTAAATATACTTCGTAGTTTTTATTGCACATCGTGTAGTGTGTGGTCTGTTCCAATTAGAAAATATTAAATACGTACAGCAATTAAATGACACGAGAATCAAAAAATAAAAACTTCTCAATTCTATTTTTTTTTGAGGAAACCCAGTGTTTACTTCTGGATTAAGATGCGTCGTTATAGCGCGACTGCCATTTGCCAACCAGGTGTTTGACCTTGAATGGAATCACCCGCTTTCTATCGGTGGCGTGACCTGACGTCACAGCCTTCCGATGTTTCTACTTGCCGAAACCTTCGTTTCGGTTTCAATCGACGTTATTGACACAGCTTTTCTATGCGCTGTCTTAATTAAACTTTTAAGCAAAGAAAGGCCGAAGAAAAAATAAGAATGTTGGGATTTTTTTTTTTAAATGGAGCCCTTCTACAACTAATGTTGCAGACATTGAGGGGGGGGGCATGCATAGTAACACACAGACTACTTTCATAGGAGGGGATTATATTTTTAAAAAAACTCGTAGACAAAAGCTTCGAGACATAATCCGTATGTTAAAAATTAAAATTTGATGTATATAGTGTGTTTAAACTTACAAACCCTTACCCTTACGTAAGCTATTACATCGAGAAATTACTAGATTATGTTTTATTTTCTTTACTAGATTATCACTGGCGTTCTCTAAGTGGGCACTGTACCCAAATTCCTTCGGAGCCCTTTTTCAGATATGAAGAGCCCTGTTAGTGGGACTGTAGTTACACATGTTAGAGCCCCTGCAGTTTAGGGGCTCCGTATTATTGATACGGTGATAGCTAAGCCCCTGTATATTATAATGCTTGATTTTTTTAATTTTTTTTACTGAGAAAAGCAAATTTTCAGCATATACATATACCTTGAATGATTTTGAAAGCTCACGTGTTTACTATTTTTTACATAGAACCATGCACATAGAGATTTATATTTGAAAAATATCGCAAACACATATGTCTGGTATGAAAGGGGAACAAAAACGCGCAAGGATAAATTTTTAAGTTTCATTACACCGGAACATTTTGACTTATTTTGACTTTAACGTAGAATGTTTTAAAAAATTTTTTCGAATGAATTCAATGCCGATAAGATAAAAGCAGATAAATTATAGTTTAAAGAAACTAAAAAACACACCCTTTTATAGTTAATCGAATTAACAAGGGGGAGGGCACGACTAAGCAAATTCATTTCGGGACGAGACTTTGTGCAGTAGTAGTACGCCTTAAGGGTATTCAACCCTCAATGTAATTTCGCCGAATGGGCAGTCAATTCGGAGAAAATAGCATTCAAAATTCATGCTTAGCTTTTATACAATTAAGTTTGAATTTCTTTCAACTGCGCAGCAGTGTGGTCGGTAAAGTAATTGTTTACCATGCGACAGGTCTCGGTTCGAATCACGCAATCTATTTTTTTTTAAATTCATTTAATTATTTTTTCAATTAAATAAATGAATTTAAAAAAGTTATTAAATATTCTATACGATTATAAAATAATTAAATTATTGATATATAACATAAGATATATATTATTTTAATTATATTAAGAAAAATATTTTTATAAATAATTATTATAATATATTTTATGTATTTTTATAATATTGTATATAATATTTTATGTATAATATATCTTACTTCATATTATAAAACTAGTTGTAACTAATTTTTATATGAAATATAATTGAATATTTATTATAATATATTTTTATAAATATTATTTATTAATAATTATATTTATAAAATACGTAAATATTTATACTTTTTAAATATAATTATTAATAAATATATGAATTATAAAATTTTCTGAAAAGAGTCTACTGATGGTGGGGATCAAACACAAACGTTTATTTTAATTTATAGTATCTCACTCAAGACTAAAATAAAACATTTCTTGTGACTCTCTATCAACAAAAAATAAATAAATAAAATTAAGAACTCTTATTGCTCTGTCATATTTTGGATAACTGACACCGGACGTCTTAAGGGAGAAAGAAATATCCCTTGTGACATACTTCGGGATGGGAGAAAATTTTACCAATGAAAGATATGTAAACTTATCTAATTTCATGATAGAACATATACACTCCCGCTCCGAACTCTTAAGTAACAAAAAACTGACATTAAACATACAGAGTACAAAATAAGGAAGTAAGATACGTTCAATGAAATACTAAATTCACACCCAATAATATTTCAGAAAGTATATAAATTTTTTTGTAACAACAAAAAGAGGGGATTTTTCAAATTCGATCCAAATGCCGCCCTTAGAATCCGCCAATCCGGGCAGGAGTCCGGTTTGTCCGGCCCTAGACCCCCCCCCCTGATATATATAAATATTTGAAACTTCCGAAAACGTAGAAATTCATACGCCCTGAAATAATGGAGAGCGATATTTTTCCTCAAAAAGAAAACTCGTTATGTGTTGTTAGTTGTAAAAATTTTTTGGAATAACAAAAAATAAATTGCTTTAGAAATTTCTTTAACCTAGATCATGGTAAATAAATCTTTTTATATTACAAACATCTTTAAAAATCTATTCTGTAGACAAAAAAGGAGGAGATAAGTATATTAGTATTTAAATAGTTTTCAGAATTGTGCAGAAAAGAGGTAATACGTTCTTTTATTTAGTATATTACATCACGAATTTCGAAAAAGGTAAGATTAAGTAATTTTTTTTAAATCGCAGTATGCGAAGAGATATTCGTCTCCCCCAACTATTATATTGAAACTTGTACAAATTAGAGACATTGATTTAGATATCAAATTTACATTAAAGAATTAAGCTGGTTGTTTTTCAAACTAAAAAAGTTGCTTTTAATTACACTTATCGCCGTAATTCTGCGTACGGGAAGTAATTTACGAGTTCATTCTAAAATTATTATTTCAATCTCCCTTGGGAAAATTAACATACCTCCCAGTGATCCGTCAAGCTTAACTGATTAAAACAACAAAAAAACAATAATGACCTCCAAGCGATCGCAAATCACCCTCGCCAAAAGTAACTTAAAAAAGAGCTTTTATATATGAGAGAGAGAGAACACCTTTTATTGTAAAATAATTGCACCATGTTTCTCTTAAGCTAGCTTCTACTACGATTTATTTAGGTTTTGAAATTATGAATACATTCCATCAGAAAAGGGATGGATATTGCTGAAAGAAAGATCTTTGGAAAAGGGAGAAATATCTCGAAAAATTGTTGAAACATTCATCGATTCAAAAAGTGAAAATGAATAAGTTTGCCTCGAGAAGCCCACTTTTTAATATCTCTGTAAAAATATCAGTTACACAAATAGTTAAAAATGTTGCTGAGAAATTTTACAAAAATGTAAATTGGAAGATAACTGGAAAAGCATGACTATCATGGCTGAGTTGCACAGAAGCCATTCATCTCTCAATGGTCAAATTTCATTTGACTTTGTGGCCGCGATAGCCTCGTGGTTATCGTCTTGAACTCGTGGCTGGAGTGTCACAGGTTCTGGTGCCACTGAATGCACGTTGATGCACGTTAAACCTGTTAAGGCCCAATGTAGTTCTGTTGGTGTAGTAGTTAAGTGAGTAACGTGCCAGATCAGGTGCAGTCCCTGTCACTTGACCGAGGCTTAAAATTACGAGGTCTGCTGCCAATAGCCTTCATGTTGCTTTATAGTGCGACATTAATACAACTCTTCCTCACTCTCATTTGGCCTTTTCCAAAGAACACTTAAATGAGACGCAAAATTTTTTTGGTAAAAGGTAATCTATTCAGATGAAAGTAAATTTTGAATTTTTGGCTTCATATTAGACGAAATAACGTACCCTGCACAGAGCTAAGGAAAAATAATCATTTTTCAAGTATGGAGAGGGCGATATGGTTTGTGATACATGGGGAGCAATTGGGTAGGTAATTTAGAGTTTATTAAAACAACAATAAACAAAAATCAATTGCTTGAAAATATTGAAGAGAGATCTCAAGGCGCTGAGAAGTTTGCAATGAGAGATGATTTTAGCTTTCAGCAGTGCACACGGTGTGTACACTGACAGAAAAAAATTCTAACACCAAGAAAGACTTGTGTTAGATAAACGAAATTTGGTAGGCGTGTTTTTACATCTGAAAGATGACATCGATTCAAATTTCGTGCTTAAGTGTGGTTCAAGTAGCGCCACTCAGAGCTTGCCGAAAATCTGGGTTGCTTTAAATGCGTGCTGTAAAATACACGAGCATTATTTCTCTGTGAAATTTGACGTATTGAGTTGATGTTAACCAAGAATGTCTTTAAGAAGACGAAGAAACCATTAACATCTCACCCATATTAAACTAGGACGTGTAATAGGGGTACGAGATGGTGGATTTTCTTTCCACGATATTGCAGAAAGATTTGGCCGGAATGTATCCACTGGGCATGATTGCTGGGAGCAGTGATTAATGGATGGTACTCCCTTAAGAAGACTGGGTTTCGGGTGGCCACGTAGCAGTACTGAGAGGAAAGACCGCCGTATACGGCGTTCAGCTGTGGCGCATCGCGCTGCGTCTGCTGCAGAAATTCGAGCTACAGTTGGTACCACAGTCAGACGACGAACTGTTAGAAATCGCTTATTTCAAGGACAGCTTCGAGTCTGGCACCCTGTAATGTGTATTCCACTGACTTCAAACCATTGTCGTTTGCGACACCAGTGGTGTCAAACAGAACTCATTGGAAGACAGAGTGGAGATCTGTTGTGTTTTCTGATGAAAGCAGGCTCTGTCTGGGTGCCAGTGATGGCCGTGTGTTGGTCAGAAGGAGGCCAGGGGAACGTCTGCAACCAAACTGTCAGTGGTCTAGACACACTGGACCTACACCTAGTCTGGGGAAACATTTCCCATGACAGCAAGATTACTCTCGGGGTTATCCCAAACACAATGACTGTACGTCACACTAACTGTACGTCAATCTGGTAATTCAACCTATAGTATTGCCATTCATGAACATCATTCAAGTGGGAGTTTTCCAGCAGGATAACGCTCACCCTCACACCACTGTTGTAACGCAACGTGCTGTACAGAGTGTTGACATGTTACCTTGGCCTACGAGATCACCAGATCTGTCTCCAGCTGAGAATGAGTGGAATATCATTGGACGACAACTCCAGCATTCATTCACAGCCAGTACTGACCACCCCAGTATTGACATAAGTACAACAAGCACGGAATTCCATACCACAAAGTGACATTTGCCACTTGTATGACACAATGCATGCAGGCTTGCTTTGAAAATTGTGGAGGTTACTTAGGCTATTAATGTAACAGCATTTCACATTTGAAAATGCATTTTCTTGAGCTTAAATTAACCTGTGATCATCAAAATTTTTATCAATTAAATATGTGAACTAGACAGTGGCGCACACAAGGAGGGAGTCCTAGGTGTCCGGACCCCCCCCCTCCCCCAAAGCCCTTGAGTTTTTTTCGTTTGATGATAATCCTATATATATATATATATATATATATATATATATATATATATATATAAATAATGTAAAATTTAATTAAGTACTTGTAATTAATTAATTTTATTAATTAATGCTAATTATTAATTCAATGGTGTATTTTTTACTGTTTTTTGTTAACAAAATCGACAAAAGCAGAAGCAAATGGTGTTTTCTTGAGGTATGATAGGAGTTGGGGGACTTTTGACCATGACACCCCCCTTGAAAAGATTTTGTGTGCGCGTTACTGTAAATAGACAATAGCATTGTCAAAGTTTCATTACTCTACAATAATTTTTCTCAGTGTTGAGATTTTTTCTGTCAGTGTGTATTATGAGGTTATGGCTCTGGTATACCTTTTACCAAACTAACTCCATACTCTAGCACAGTCTCTAGACTTAAGTTCAATAAACAGAGGCGTAACGGAGAATGTTAGGGCTGCCCTGCAAAGTCAGGTTTTGTGCCCCATGTCAGAGCTTAGAAAGGGTGCGTACTTGGTGTCAATCAGACTTTGAGCCTCCTACAGTTCTGGGCCCACCCCCAATGCGGGTGCGTACGTTACGCCACTGCCAATAAAGCCTTTGTAGAAATGAGACTAGAGCAGAGTGTCAAGGAGTATGTAATCAAATAAAAGGAAATTCTCCAATTGATCATGGTAGAACAAAATCACTTCACATAAAACATCTAAGCTAGTTGAATCCTTGCGAAATAGGTTGAGAGAGGTTATATAAAAACGAGGTAAAGTTAATAAGAGGGGTATTAACTTCAAATGAGTGAATATTAACGTCGCACTGTTCAGCTACTCAAGGGCTTTTGGCGACGGACCTCGCCATTTTGAACCATGGTCAAGTGACGAGGACGACACCTGAGCTCTCCTGACTACCACACCACACCAACAGGAGGACGTTTAGGCTCCCGATAGATTTTACGCGCATCGCTCCCTTACCCGGTTCAAATACTGGGCTCGAGCTCATGACACACCAGCCACGAGTCCGTTCCCTTGACCACTAGGTTACAGCGGCCTCTTTAGTTTTCAATCCATTATCGTAAGGAGGTTTCTTTCAGTGTACGCAGACTTTTGATGCACACGATTGGTATCATTCTTAAGTTATAAATATTTGTATTACTTTAAATAATGATTAAGTGATTGTAACTTCTACTATTTGAATTGGCGACATTAGAGAAATCACTAAAAGTTGTATTGAATCAGAAAGATTCCATTCCCTTAGGGATGGTTGCATGAATATGGGTGAGTGCGTCACACTATTCAGCTACTCAAGGGCTTTTGGCGACGGACCCCGTAATTTTGAACCATGATCAAGTGACGAGGACGACACACTTCTTTGGTAAATTTGTGATGACTGATTTTGTGAAGGATCTATACGGTCTTTCATTAACTACTTTTTTTCCTTAAAACAATTTATTTATTTCAAACAATGTTCACCTAGAGCCAGGCGTGATTTATGTAAATAAGATATATTATATAAATTCGGTTTTCGCGAGTTAAGAAGGGAAGTAGAAAGGAAGTGACAAGTCAAGTGAATTAAAGATCGAGAAGTGGACACGTAGTTGTTGACAAGTGACGCGAGCCTGATTCGTGTTGATATACGCGAAGAGAACTGGATATAAAATAGGGAAGTTCATTATTACGAAGCGTGGAGTATTCACCAATTCTTCCAGCCATATAAAGGGCCTGAAGTTGTCACGAAGGAACCGCCGCAGTAAAATATAAGGTCAGTGACTTTGATTTGGAAAATCAGATTGTTATTGTGTGGTGTAGTTGTAATTGTGCGTGTTTAAGCTTTCCTGGATTCAGTTGGAAAAAAAAATTTTTGTATTTATCCGCTAGTATTGATACCCCACTTCATTACTCCTCTCTCGCTTATTTATCTTAACTTGAACTGTGTTGTTTCTAAACTTATTTACTGATAAGCATCAATAAATCTGTTTGAATTGGAATTATGTCTTTTGATCATTTAAGTCCGCCTACACATCCAGCCGAATTTTCAGATAGACAGGAAGGTATTAGTGTAAGGGGTGGCTACAGGTCACCACACTGGTGCCAAGCACAACAACCCGAGTCAGGAGCGAGTGCTAGTTTTTGGGTTCTGCCGGAATTATTCTTTTCATGACGAGAGAATGTATCGGAGTTCCTTGCTAATATTGATGATAATATAGCTTATTATGAGATACCGGCGAATTAGGCGTGCGCGTATTTGAAGGGTCATTTAGTTGGGAGAGCATTAGACTGGTTCGACGTGATCGGCTATGCGTGTGTAAACGAAGAAGCGACTGCCTTTGCGTCTCTCAAAAAGAAGTTAACAGATAGTTTTCCAGTTGTGAGGAATAAATCGGAGTTAGAGGCTCAGTTTTTTTCATCAAAGCAGCAGAAGGGACAGAACCCGTCAGATTTTGTTTATCAATTGTTAAAAATTCATAAGACTTTAGGGTTGAATTATGATGATGAAAAATTGGTCGAGCACATTGTAATGCGACTCGAACCCCAGATTATGGACTATTTAGAGGTTCGAAACCCCACGACGAAGGTACAGTTCTTAGAGTTGGTCGATCGGTATGAGGAACGTCATAGATGCAGAGAAACCCCGGGTTCGAGTAATAATTTTGCTAGACAAGGTTGGGATATGAGTAGGAACCCTGTGGAAAAACGGAATGGAAATTGGAGAGATGCAGGGTTCGAAAATAGACAAAAGGAGCAGAGGAGTAAGCAGAGGGACAAACAATTTTTCTCGTCGTGATTATTGAAATCAGGGATTCGAGGGAGGAAACCGCAACAACTAACCAAATCATAGACCAGACCGGTATCATCATCGTAGATTGGTGGTTAACCATGGTCCTATTGATGATTCAACAAAGCAGAATTGGAGACGTGATGATAGGACCAGAGGAAGGCAAGGAAATGTTAATTTAAACTTTTTAAGCAGTCGTGTTGCAGGAGGTAAGCGGTCGCTAGTTGTCAAATACTCCTAATCGGATTAAACTTAATTCCTTACATTTGTCACCAGTTGATCTTCCGTATGTGCCGATTGGTGTGGAGAAGTGTGGAGTACAGGTGTGGAGAAGTCATTTATTTCGGAGGAGACTTATCGATCATATTTCTTTTCGTCCTATTAAGAAATCGCTGGTGGAAGTGATCAGGGGTCAAAGTGTACATATTTAGGCGCGGTTGAATTACGGATTAAGATAAGGGAATTTTCTAATTTGTGGAATTTTCATGTGATTGCTGAGATGCAATATCCATGCATCTTGGGCATTGATTTTTTGTCATATTTAAAAATAGGGTTTGATTTTTCGACTAAATCATTAATCATTCCGGACTCACAGATTGAGAAAGTGGCAATTTCAGACGAACCGGTTGAGATAGATTTATCAAAGACAAAGTTGGGTACAGAGCAAAAAAAAGGAGTTGCATATTTTGTTTAACGAATTTCGGAACTTATTTTCGTCCAAGTCGGGGCTGACGCATGCGTTTTAAAATGAAATTGATACTGGTGATCACCCTCCTGTTTCTTCGAGACCTTATCGCTATGACAGGATCAAATAAGGAGTCATTGATTATTCTCGTTAAGAAAATGTTAGACGAGGGAACTGTAATTCCAACAACATCGCTATACGCATCTCCTGTGGTTTTATGTCGGAAGAATAACGGAATGCTGCTGGACGACCCAGAAACTTATAGGTTCGCAATAGATTATAGGAAATTGTATGCTATAACGCGGTATCCACGATATCCGCTACCGCTAATTGATGATCTGATAACTAATATTCCACACACCGAAATTATGTCATCCCTCGATTTACGTAGTGGGTACTTTAACATGGCAGTAGACCCAAAGATATTAGTAAGACGGCGTTTGTTACTAAGAATGATACTTCTGCATTAACTCGCATGTCATTTGGTCTCTCGGACGTGGCCCCAGATTTTCAGAAGGCTATCGAGATCATACTTAAACCATTTCTCGGGCGTTTTGCTTTTAGTTACATGGATGATGTTTTTATTTCATCTCCATCTTTTGAACGCCATGTAGAGCATTTACGGGAAGTGTTCAGATTTTTGCAAGAGGCTGGTTTAACGTTAAATCATGAGAAATGTCATTTCACGAGGGAACAGTTACGTTATTTGGGTCTAGTTATTAGTAAAGAGGGAGTTCGAACAGACGAGGAAAAAGTAAAAGCAATTCTTGAAATGAAACCCTCGAAAAATGCGAAAGAGGTAGGAAAATTTTTAGGAAATACTGGGTGGTATCAAAAGTTTATCAAGGACTACCCAGACCTGTGTGAACCCTTATATGGTTTGAAAAGGAAAAATTGTAAGTTTGGTTGGTCGGAATCGGCGCAGGAAGCCTTTGATCGCATTTAAAAAGCAGTGACGGAAGCTCCCGTGTTACAGTTACCAGATTTTACCAAAGCTTTTGAACTTTATAAGGATGCTTGTTCGGAAGTTTCAGGGGCAGTGTTGATGCAGAATAATAAGCCTATTGAGTTTGCCTCGCGAAAGATGAGTAAGGCGGAACGGAACTACAGTGTGACGGAACGTAAATGTTTCACGGTCATATGGGCGTTAAATAAATATCGCACTTATTTTGGATCTTTGCCGGTGAAAGTGATAACAGACCACGCCGCACTCACCAAATTAACGAACGGGAAGAATTTGTCGTGTAGAATGATAAGGTGAACGCTTAAGTTGGCAGATTTTAATGTGGAATGGGAGCATCGCCCAGGTACGCAGAATGTTGTGGCAGATATATTATCTAGAATTCCAATCGATAGGAATGAACACGCAGAGGTGTCTTGTGGGGGTGATTAGGTCGTTGGTTTTATCGTCCAGGGAACAGTTGATGGAAGAAAAGAGGAATGATCCTTAGTTGGGACATATTTTTAGATTTTTGGCGATAGTTCGATTAATGCGTCAATCTGCGGAAATTGGTCCCGCGACTTTAAACTTGTTGACGGTATGTTTTACTATGCAAAGTATACAACCACGCTCGGTGAATTACGAGTATTCATTCGAAAAACACTGCGTAATGATGTTATGCGAGAGTTCCATGACTCGCCGATGGCGGGCCATTTAAGGAAGAAAAAAACTTATCTGGGATTAAAAGACGCGTGTTATTTTCCATTTATGAGGAATTTTATCAATAAATATGTATCCACCTTCAACCGCTACCAGAATAAGAACGGTCTACCAGCTGGTCGATTAATTCCGATAGTAACGAATTTTCCAAATGAAATTGTATCTTTAGATTTATTAGGCCCATGCCCTGCCACTAGTCCGGAACGTTATAAATTTATTTTAGTGATAACGGATAATTTTTCTTAATGGGTCGAAATAGTTCTCTTAAGAAAAGATTCGGCTAAGGTAATTACCAATGCATTTTTTGAAAATTATATTTCGCGTTATGGAGCTCCAGTAAAGCTAATAAGCGATAATGACCCCCAAATGATATCCGAAGTTTTTGAGCATGTGTGTCGCTGGTGGAAAATAAAACATGTTAAAACGGTGGTATATCGACCACAATCTAATCAAACGGAGAGAGTTAACCATACTCTTCTTCAAATGATTTCGAGTTTTGTAGAAAATAATCATTCTAATTGGGACCAATTTCTTAAGGAATTCAGTTATGCTTTGAGGACAGCAGTATATGAGTGAGTGAATATTAACGTCCCACTGTTCAGCTACACGAGGGCTTTTGGGGACGGTCCGCGTAACTTTGAACCATGGTCAAGTGACGCGGACGACACCTGAGCTGGCACCCCCTTTCCTAACTACCACACCACACCAACGGGAGGACGTTTGAGCTCTTGACATATTTAACGTGCATCGTTCCCCTACACGGCGGGTCTTTAGTGGTACTGGGATGAAAATCATGACACGCTAGAAATGATCCGATGCCCAGGCCATTTTTGGCTACCGCGGCCACCAGCAGTACATGAAACAACGGGTAAAAGACCGGCGGAGTTATTTTTAGGTAGAAAATTAATCACCCCATTTCAGAAATTCGTGATCGTAACTAACGGATCAGACTTGGTGTGTGGCAATATGGAAAGGTTGTTTGAGGAGGCTAGGAGAAATACTCGGAAGCAACATTAAAAATGGGCGAAATACTATAATAAGAGGAGACGTGACGTTAATGTGAAGGTTGATGATCTACTGTTGGTTCAAACACACCCGTTGAGTTCAGCGGGTAAGAAGATAGTGGTTAAATTTATGCCAAAGTTTGATGGCCTCTATAAAGTTTTGAGTGTGAAAGATAATAATTTGATAATATTGAAGTTTGGTAAACGAATAACGGTTAATGTGGATCAAGTGAGAATTTACCATCAAAGAGAATCGGAAGACAGTGTCGGCGAATCTGAAGTTTCGGGAAGTACTCACCCTAGAGTAGTACCATCAGAAAGGTCGGATGATAGGCGGCCGAGTGTAGTACTGTCAGAAAGCGAGGAGAATAGTCATAGAGGATCAGGATCAGGAAATTTGGAAGGTAGTAGAGATGTAGCTAGGGATAGACGTGATGGAGAGGAGGTGAGATGGGGGAAACGTGGGCGGACAGAATGTTTCTTCGAGAATGAAAATGTTTCTTCGAGGGCTGACGCGTATAGTTTCAGGAAGAGGAAGCCGCTGTTCAAGGAACGTGAGAAAAGACGGAGGCCCGAATCCTGGTTAGAGGTGCAGAAAAGGAAGAAGAGACCATAGGCTTCAAAATCACTCATAAAAAGAAAAAGGACCTCGTCTATGCCGTCTTGTCCATCATTAAAGCGATTCAAGAGGAGAGACAGTGATATGCCGTTGGATGGAAGAAGAGCAATTCCAGGACCATCCCGCAGAGAGGAGGATAGAAAATCAAAATTCAACAGGTCTCTTCCAGTCCAGAAGGAACGGCATTGCCCATACAACCTCCGGAGCCGACGTCGAGTGGACAGCAGCCAGGAGCGGAATCCCTCAGCAGGAAAGAACGGCCCAGCAGGAGCATATCAACTACAAGACTCATTTGCGGCAAAGGAGACCCAGAAGGTAGGAGCGCAGAGAGGACAGCCTTAGGACAAGGTCAGCCAGTACCGAGGCTGTGGTTGGAGACGAAGCCTATGCAGATGGGTTCTAAAGATTAGCCAGGTTGTATAATTCTAATTTGCTTATTTCCCCTCTGACAGACAGTTCAGGGTATTTTCCATGTGAGCTAGTCTAAATTTTTGTTTTGTAAAATTTTAAGTGTACAAAAGTTGTCACTGCGTTGTGTGTGTTTTCACATTGTTTGAAAAATGAACTTTTGTATTTTACATGGGGTTAAAGACATGGCTTTATATGTGAGATTACTTGTATTGTTTGTTGTAATATATTGTATGTTTGAAAATGTATATATTTTTGTGTGTAATTATTAAAATGTATAAGTAGTATCTGGTTTCGGGACGCGGCGTAATTAGGATAGCTAACAATAACATTAACAGCGCAGTGCGATTGATTTGGAGTTTTTTGAAAATGAAACCAGATGAGGGTTATTTTGACATGAAACTATATATATAATTGATATAAGGTCAGCCATATTTGTGTCAATATGGAAATTGTATAATATTATGTGCGTTTAATGTCATATTTTGGAAAAAATTGATCAAGTTTCCTTTCAGGTTAGCAGTCCCTGAATCTAATGGTGAGATGTAAAGAAGGATAATGTCGTGTGAAGATGTCAATTTAAAATTTTTAATTTTATTAGTACTTAAGTAAAGTGTATGATTAGGGTTTTTTCCCTTATGTCAAGGTTTTCCACTGATCTTCGCCCGAATGGGATGCACTGTAGGGATATTATGTGCAAGAATAAACAGAGTGGAGTGCCCTTTCGAGTAGTTATTTCTGTCTATTTAAGTTCAATTAAAATTGTTGAGTTAGAGAATTCAAACTTTATTCCGGGTTCAGAGTTTTTCATGCGTTAAGCATTTAACGTAATTTCTATCAGGTCGTTTAGACCCTCAATAAATCACGCCTTTTTCTCGGAGGGGGTTGTGACGGATCTATACGGTCTTTCATTAACTTCTTCTTTTTTTCCTTAAAACAATTTATTTATTTCAACCAATCTTAACCGAGAGCCAGGCGTGATTTATGTAAATAATATATATTATATAAATTCGGTTTTCGCGAGTTAAGAAGCTAAGAAGTAGGAAGTGAGAAGTCAAGTGAATTAAAGATCGAGAAGTCGACGCGTAGTTGTTGACAAGTGTCACGAGCCTGATACGTGTTGATGTATGCGAAGAGAAGCGGATTTAAAATAGTGAAATTCATTATTACGAAGCTTGGAGTCTTCACCAATTCTTCCAGCCATATAAAGGGCCTGAAGTCGTCATGAAGGAACCGCCGCAGTAAAATATAAAGTCAGTGACTTTGATTTGGAAAATCAGATTATTATCGTATGGAGTAGTTATAATTGTGCGCGTTTAAGCTTTCCTGGATTCAGTTGAAAAATTCTGTATTTTTCCGCTAGTATTGATACTCCACTTCATTACTCCTCTCCCACTTATTTATCTTAACTTGAATTGTGTTGTGCTCATTGGAGTGATCCTATCACTTTTATATGTACACAACATTCTCTAATAGTATTTTAAATATTTAGTAACAATTTTATATTGTTTTAATAACTATTATTATTTTTTAAATATCCCACTGAATGTGGTGATTTTTGGTTCTCGATTAATATCTACTCTTTTAGATTAAGATGAAACGCGATTGATGCATTTATTGATGCAATTTTTGTTTCCTTTCTGCACAACTCAATAAAATCTTCTCACACCAACGCGAATGTGCTCTCGATGCCTGCGGTCATCAAAGTTGGAGCAAAATATTTCAACCAAAATGTTAAATATCAAAAGCAAGAAAAAAAATATTTTTAGTTCTAAGCATTCAGGGGTATTTTTTTGTTTGGTTTTCGTAGAGCTGCACCGAACGTGATTTGAGAAAGAATTCTTCTCTTAATGAGATAGATTGTATCACCATCATCATATAATTTGTTTATCACGCGAATGAAAGAAAGAGGCGATAAAATGGAAGGGGGGGGGGAATGATTACGCTTTTCGAATTACAAAATCACGAAGATACTTCTTTCTTCCTTTATGAATGACACGTTGCTAAAGCATGAAATATCAAAGCAAACAACTTTATCTAAGAATCCAAAATAAACAACGATGTGAGAGAGAGAGAGAGAATTTTAAGATTGTGTGAATAGATTATTTTATGAAGAATCCTTCGAACATATTTCGAAATATTTTTTAATGCATTCTTTCCAATTTAAAGAGTCTAGACACGTGAAATTTGATAGACAAATTTCTTAAAGTAAAATCTACAAATAATGCATATGTGTACAATTATTATTTCCTTAAAAGTAAAAATTTCAATAGTATCTCATAAAACACAAAATGCAACATTTTTTGGATGAATTAGCTTTCTTGGTCATTTTAATTCACTTTAATGTAGTAGTGGATCTAAATGCAAAAAATTATTCACGAATCTTTTTTTCTTCTGAGATAGAGCCAATTAATGATGTTAATTGCAAGAATGAAATGAAAGAAATGTAATGAGTAAAGAAAAATTAATTGCATTAAATTCTAATTAAAGTATTTCATTTTAAATTACATTGAATTAATTGGATTTACATAGAATTATTTACTGTACTACACCACTGTCTTTGATAGCCATAGAATTTTGCACATATCGTTTTCTAAGAAATAATAATTTTTCCTTCGATGAACAAGAAGAGTACTTCTTTACCATCATTGTTTGGAGATTGCTGATTATTTCAAAAGGGATCTTATGTTACAATTCGTTATTTCGTTGTTATTCAACCCAATTGATTTCGTATATTTAGCTTTGTGTTTTTCCCAATGCTAACAGATGGAAATATTATTTTAAAAAATATTTATTGTTTAAGTACTTGATTATTTTTCTACATCCTGACCCGTTGCCCACTAAGTCTCCTTAGGCTCCAAGTTCTCATGTTGACATGGTGTGTAAATTTGGAGAGTGTCAGGTGTCACATAAGTGTGGTTCAAAATTCTTTTTCATCACTTAAAAATGCGACGTTAATCAACAGTCAATTAGCTTCTTCATCCAACGAATGCATAAATAGTAGTTCAAATTAAAATAGAGACAATTTCAGTCATAAGTACAACTCTATGGGTGTTTTTAACTTTAGGATCATAATTTTTACAATAAAACACTCCGTGTACAAATTTAAAATACTCTATATATATTTATTTTGCTAAACGGACATTTCATGTATAGAATTATTATTATTTATGTATAAAAAAGTGTTAAATACTTGTAAGAACCAAAAAATTAATAATTTTTTACGATTCCTCCTTTACAGCAGTAAAATTGTTTTCATTATTTTTTGATTTGATGTTTTATACACTGCTGGGCAAAACCTAAGAATGAATCTAATTTTCACTGGTTGGAGTTAGGGATTGCAATATCGGACCAAAAGTTCCGGTATTCGGTATTTTTTTAAATCTTAATACCGGGTACCGGTTTTAATACCGGTATTAAAAATTTTAGAAAAAGATATAAAATACAGGTACTTTTTTGTTTTGTTTGCCAGTTTTAGTAGAGAATGTAAATATCACAAAAAATTAATTAGTAATTTTTAAATTATAACAGAGTATATAAAACATCACAAAAAAGTAAAGATACAATTATTTAAATCACAAAAAAATTGTAAATATCACTATTTAGTCTGTGGTACTATTTTTTTGAAATGTAATCTTAAAAAACATAATGCATTAATTGTACTGTCATTAAGCCTGAAACGTAATTATGTGCACAAATTACTAGATGTCGAAAACGCTCTTTCGGCATCTACGGTAGTTTGTAGTATTGTTAGCAATAGGGGGTAGACTTTTTCCAAGTATTTACCTCTAAATCTCTCTTCTTCGAATAAATCGATTTCTCGTCGGATGGTTTTGGATATAGCTGAATTGTGTATAGTATTTTCGTTTGTTGATTTTTTTTACCTATCGCTAATTCTAATTTTTGTTCGAGACAATTTTTCACTATCGACATTAGTGTCATCGCCATCTTCGATAACTGTACGGAATCCTTCTGAATGTGGATAAGATTTGTGGGTAAGACATTCTAAGAAAATTTACTATAAACTTGATGAAATTTGAATTGGTTAGTCTCTATTCTTCTTTTTCATTTTTATTTTTAAAATCATGATCATATGTAAGTACAAGTATGATATGCAAGTACATAATGTGAATAACAAACTCCCCAGTTTAAAAAATATCGAAAAATTACGTACTTTCTTCACAACTACAGCCTTGTTTTAAAAATAAAACGAATATCAGACTATGAATCATGTGCGTGTGCAGTATCGCTCTAAGCTGTAATGGGACAGTTTTGGCCCACCTTCTTGGATGATTCACATATTTTATCACTTCTCCTGATTGCACGATGCAACTTTACATTCACAGTGTTATTCATTTCGCCTGTAAGGAAACATAAAAACAAAAACGTATACTATTTAGGTAGGTTGGCGATCCCCGATCCTATAGTAGAGACAATTTAAAAATTTTCTAGTAAATACTGAAAAACTGGTATTTAAACTTGTGAATATCGGTATTACAAAATTGTACGAATGGCTTAAAATACCGGTATTCGGTATCCCGGTGTTTCAATCTTTAGTCAGAGTTAGTGTGAGCGATTTTTAACTCAGGGAAAGGAAAAATGCTTTTGGAAAGAGTCAAGAAATTTCTTATAAGGACATCTTTCAAGAAATTCTGATCAAATAAAACGCTTTAAGACTATCCTTTTTTTATTTATGGCATACTTCCGACCTTTTACGGTACTGCTTAATTTACTGGAAGGTCAAGAATTCTTTCGAACGCTTAATTATTCCCTTGGCTTAAAATAAAAGAATAACATCTAAGGAAACCAGATTAGTATGGATGATTAGAAACGTGATAAAAAATATCCTCAGAATTCCTTATGTAAAGCTCCAAGGCTAACATTCATCCGTAAGATAAGTTTGCAGAGAATTTACAAATATTTACCAGTTTACGTCAGCAGCAACTAACGAACATTGTCGAAAAGCTCAATTTCGATTCTCCGGTTGGAGTTTAGTCCCGTTGGCACGATTTCCAAAAGATAAAGCATTTTCTTCCCATCAAGATGGAGGTTCCCTAGTGATTTGGTGATTCTAGAAGCATTGTTTTTCGAGAGGAAATACACATGCGTATTTTTGGTTGTTAGAATGCCATTTGTTGAATAAGAGAGGAGAGAGAAAGAGAGAGAGAGAGAGAGATTGCCAATCTTGATTAGAACTTTCAAAAAGTAGTTAAAAGATGTAATGTATAGACCAGCAATGATGTTGCAAGATTTCTACACTCGACTGAATCGCTCTAATCTAAAGATTCGGAGGCGCTGATCACGGCGAGTAAAGACACTATCAAACTCTTTCAATCCTTTCTGTTATTAAACTAAACATGAGGGCAGTAAATAAAGGAAAAATATTCATAAATTAATTTTTCAATTATTTTTAATATGTGGGCATACCCCATTTAAGAGTTAATATTAGTGCACTTTTTAGAAAACTGCATGATTTTATTCACTCCTTATTAGTTATCAGTTTTAAGTTTATTTATAATTTTGTTAATATCGGATATCAATAAACCATTTTACACTATTTTTTTTATTTTTGCACAAAAACGTGTTGAAAATCTGGGATGCGGCTTAGATTCGAATAAATACGGTAATAATATATCTTGTTATTCGTTTATGCAAAACTAAACTTTGTTCTTATTCGTTCTTTTCTTGTTTTTTTATTTAGAATAATTAAAAAAAAGAGAAAAATACCACAAAAATTTAAAAGCAATATTTTTTTTTATATAAGTACTATACATATAATAGTAGCACACATATATATAGCTAATTTAAAAAAAAATTTCGATACATCCATTATTATGCATCCATACTTATACAAATAATAGTTATCATAAAAATAAATTACCGTTCTTTATTTAATGTTTTAAATATATTTGTTCAAACCGTATTGTTCAATGTGATGTATTTATTACAAGTATGAGTTAAATAAGCTTTAAAACGTAATTGGTATCAAGCACAATCATAAATAAAAATTCACTCTCAAATAACACCATATAAAATTACCATAAAATAAATTAAATATTTATATATTTTTTTACTTTTAAATGCATCCCTACATTTATAAAAATAAAATAAATATATACCTGAAAATAAATATAGACAAAAAGACAAAAAGAAAATAGAAATAGGTAATTCATTAAAATGATGCAATTTATTGAAGTCTGCAGCTTCCTCCTCAAATAGTTATTTAAATAATACATTACTAAAAACGTGAATAACCTGTTTAAAACTATCTCAGAAGCGTGTCATTATTATTGCAAGGTTCATCATATAAGAAAAATCCACTTGAATTTATCCTTTTAGGCAATCTGACGTTGATTATATTTTGTGTAACGTTTACAGCCCCGGGATCCCCAAATCCCGGGATTAAAATCACTAATCCCGGAATTTAATTTTTGTCTGAATTATATTTTGAAATTTTTTTCAAAGTATTGTGAATCTGGTATAACATTTAATGTATCTTATTTACTTTTTTTGTACTGTATACGGTTAATGTTAGTTTTCTTACGTGTTGAACCTTGAAGGGTTCGAGGCGAGTGTGTATGTTAAACCGGGAAATTTCATGTTTTCTCTTACTTTCATCTGTAACTTTCTCCCCATCGCGAGTGGGGTCAGAAAACGGACATTTCTCCCACCCTCAAGATTTCCGGTGTCAGCTAACTTGGACAGAGGCATTTAGAATTTTTGGAAGTTATCTAGTAGGGTCTTCAGTCCCAGGATCCCGGAATTCCCAAACCCCGGGAACCTGGAAATTCGAAACCCCTGGATCCCGGTGTTTTTTCCAATCCCGGGATTAAAATAACTAATTCCGGGATTTAATTTTTGTCTGAATTATATTTAAAAAAATTTTCTCATACAAATTTTCTAAGAATTTCATTTTTGAAAAATTTATATTATGTTTATGAAATATGTACGTAGAATTTTTTTGCGCAATTATAAGTGCTATATGTAAAAAAAAAAAAATATATGCACAGTATGGGAGAACGTTGCAAAGATCTAAGTGGCTCACTGCAATGCTTACACAATAATATAAGCAACATTACAAGAGCAAATTTTGTCACATTTCCTGCTTCAGTTAAATGCCGTTAATTAATAGCGAACCTACTTGGAAGTCTTAAGACACTTCAAATCCCATTGCATTCCTAACAGCTCATGCAACTGGATCTTCTATTTCAAATGAGGCATTATTTGAAATTGATTCACATTCTGATTCAATAACTGGATCAATTTATGCATACAAAAACCATTAAGTGTAGCAGAAGAACTAAATAAAGTTATCAAAGAGGTATATGCACCAATGCAGTCTATTAGATTTGAGACACTGTCATCGAAAATTCAAAAAGAATTGTCTCTTTTTTGAAAATGGAGGGAGACGTGGTGATTACCTGAAAAGAACATACTCCTATTTAATGACGATAATACCTACTAGTAAAGAATTCAAACGTGAATTTTCTACGGTAGGGCAATTTGTAACAAAAATAAATTACAGCTTTAAAAAAACTAAAGAACACGCTTTTATACTGATTCGAACTAAAAAGTAAAAAAAAAATAATTCTTAACATAAGAATAAAATGATGAACGGGAAAATTAATGTCATTGGGGGTAAAAACGTGGGATGTTCTATAAATATATCAATTGTTATAGTTTCTAACTTCTATTCCGAAACGCTGAGTTAGTGTAAGAATGTAGTACAAAGCATTAGTGCTTTTACCCCAATGACATTAATTTTCTCGTTCATAATTTTATTCTATGTTAAGAATTATTTTTTTTACTTTTTAGTTCGAATCAGTATAAAAGCGAGTTCTTTAGTTTTTTTTAAAACTATAATTTATTTTTAACACGCTTCTATAAGTTTCACTTGGATGTAACGGAATCTTAGAACTCGATTTTTACCCACTAAAAAAGATCGGATTCATTCGAAATTTCGCACACTTGTCAGAGACCGATGACAAAACAATAATTTCATAATTTTGTTCCATCGTCCTTTTCAGGATCGTGAGGAATAAGGATAATCAGATTTAGCGACAATTCCACATACTTTTTCCAGATTTGGCAACTTGTTGCATATATAATTTTTAAATTTGGCGACTAGTTCCATATACCATTTTCAGATATGGCGACTAATTTCACACATCATTTCCAGATTTGGCGACTAATTTCAGATTTAGCGACTAAAAAAATAAGTTGTAACCCCAAAGGGAGTGTTTTGAATTTATAAATCTAATTATATGCATGTATAAAATACACTTGAGTTAATAGAAATAAAACAAACAAACAAAAAGTGTTCTGTATCTGAGAAAGTGGAGGGTAGGTGGGTGTTAGCAATTTCAAACCATAATGTAAACATTTTTCTGAAAATGAAAATAAAAAAAAAAGGCTCGTGCATGAGAAAAAAAAATAGTTTATGTTCTGACTGCTAAATATTTTTTATTTTTATGAAGCAATACGCTTAGAAGTGATGATACGAATTAACATTATAGCAATGCGTTAAAAAGGGGATAATTTGATTGACTCTTAATATTACCATGTTTTTTTCACTATCTTTCTTGAATGTCTGTCCGGGTGTAACTTTGTAATGGATTTTAAACTGTATGACTTTTCGTTGAGTTAGAGACTTGAAATTTGGACCACAGCTCAGAAGTGGATCACAGTGCGTAAAAACGTGAAGGGAAAAAAAAAACGAAAAGAGGAATTTTATACTTTTTGTGGTACTTTAAAATATTTTTTAATTTGAACTTTTTCTACTTAACACACTTTTAATTGTTTGACCTGATCTTTTGAGACGGAATCTAATATATAAGGATACGGGACTCATCCGAGGCCCCGTAAACGGAGAGAATAAATATATATTTCAGACTCTTTAATAAAAAATTCATTGAAGAGCAAGACTAATTCCAGCAGCCACGTATAATTCCGGCTCCAAATAAAACTCAAGGATAAATTCAACAATGAATAAATGATAGTTTAAAAAACTAAAAAAACACGCTTTTATTGTAGTTCGAACTAAAAAATGAAAAATAAATTATAGTTTGAAAAAAACTAAAAAACACGCTTTTATACTGAATCGAACTAAAAAGTAAAGAAATAATTCTTAATAAAGAATAAAATGATTAACGAGAAAATGAATGTCATTGTGGTAAAAGCGTGGGGTGCTTTGTACTACATTTTTACACTAATTCAGCTTTTCGGAATATAAGTTAGAAATTATAACAATTTATACATTTATAGAACACCCCACGCTTTTACCCCAATGACATTAATTTTCTCGTTAATCATTTTATTCTTTATTAAGAATTATTTCTTTACTTTTTAGTTCAATTCAGTATAAAAGCGTGTTTTTTAGTTTTTTTCAAACTATAATTTATTCCTTTTATAGTTCGATCTACAATAAAAGCGTGTTTGTTAGTTTTTTAAACTATCATTCATACATTGTCGAATTTATCCTTGAGTTTGATATTTGAAGCTGGAATTACGTGGCTGTGGAATTGGTCTTGCTCTTCAATGGATATTAATTAAAGGATCTGATGGGTATTTATTCTCGTCCGATGAGTCCCGTACCGTTAATTGTTATATTAGATTCCGTCTCTATAGAACAGGTCAAACTATTAAAAGTGTGTTAAGTAGAAAAAATTCGAATTAAAAAAATTTAATCTACCATGTTCTTATAACGGACTAAAAAGTATAAAGTTCCTACTTTTCATTTTCCCCCCACATTTTTATGCATTGTCATCTACTTCTGAGCTATGGTGCAAATTTCAAATCTGTAATTCATCGGAAAGATACACAGTTTAATCAATTACAAAATTCCACCCGGACAGACATTCAAGAAAGCGAGTTAATAATAGCATGGCAATATTAAGTGTCAATTGTAGTATCCCCTTTTAAACGTATTGCTATAATGTTAATTCGTATGATCACTTCTAAGTGTATTGCTTTATAAAAATAAAAAAATATTTTGCAGTTAGAAGATAAATTTTTTCCCCCACATGCACGAGCCTTTTTTTTATTTTCATTTTCAGAAAAATGTTTATATTATGGTAAGATAATTCTAACACACACACACACACCCTCCACTTTTTTTGATTGTTTTCTTTGTAATAATCACGAGAGTATTTTACACTTGCATATAATTAGCTTTAAATTTAAAAAACTCGCTTTAGGGTTACACTTTATTTTTTTAGTCGCTAAATCAGGAATTAGTCACCAAATCTAGTAATGGTATACGGAATTAGTCGCCAAATTAGAAAATTGTATATGCAATAAGTTGACAAATCTGGAAGTGGTACATGGAATTGTTGCCAAATCTGATTATCGTTATTCCTGACGATCCTGATAAAGACAATGGAACAAAAGTATGAAATTATTGTATTGTCATCGGTCCTTGGCAAGTGTGCAAAATTTCGAATTAATCCGAATTTTTAAAGGGGGTAAAAGTCGAGTTCTAAGATTCCGTTACATACAAGTGAAACTTATAAAAGCGCGTTAATAATAAAAAGCCGTTCCAACGATGAAACGCTGGAGAAGCTGTGTTTTTATAAGCTAATTTACAGAAACACAAGAAATTAAGAAATGCTTTTTTAAAAATTTCATTACGTCGTTTATCCAAACGTTTATCATCCGAAAGGCCAAATATCCGGACCAATGTCCGGATACGCTTTCGAACAGTGCAATGTTCAACAATTGCTTCGTATGAGACCAAAAATGACGAAAAAACCCAAGGTGAGGGATATTTGATGAATTTCAGTTGTGTGATTTGGTAAACATCTGAGCGGAAAATATTAGGTGAGTTTGTTTCCAAATGAGGGGGTGTAGACGTGATGTTTTGTTGAGTTGTGAACTGCTATTGCTTAGAATTCAAAACAGAAGCGCAACGTCTTGAGCATAGAGACAAAACTTGAAATATTGAACCATCTCGCCAAAGGAGAAAGTGGAGCGTCTCTAGCACAGTTTATAATGTTGGAAAGTCAATGATTTCGGACATAAAAAAAGCCGAGAACCCATTTTAACTTTTAAACTTGACTCAGAATATGGCCCCAAGAAAAGGAAAACCACAAAGGAAACAAACGATGTTGTGTTCTTGAATGTGCACTCTACTTGTGGTTTTTACAAAGAAGGGGCAAAGGGAAAGCAATGTCGGGCCGACTGTTGTGCGAAAAAGCTCTGGAACTTACGAGGTTGGGACTTCCGTGTTAGAAGAATCCGACCTTGTCAACGATGAAATGGATGAAGACGAGTACAACTACAACAACAAAAGTAGCAAGGGTCTATCAAATTCTGACGCGCTTTTTGCGTTAGAGACAGACGGAACAACAATCAGAGTGCTGCTCAAGAGAATCATAGACCTTGCAGCGAGAAAAAGGTTATATAATAGTACAGCGAAAAATAAATGATTATTTTCCACAATAAAGGTAAAATTGCGACATTTTGCACCTAATTTGCCTTTCCTCCAAGCACGTTTTCCGCATGTGATGATTTTCAATATTCGTATAGTGTCCGGTTTCATATACTTCATGGTTCTCATTCGGTTTTCGGTTATCCGAACGGTGTCCGGTCCGAATTGAATCGGATAAACGAAGTTCTACTGTATGTACTATTTTTATTTGTTTTTTACAATGAATTAATTTTTTATTTGTGTTTCATTAAAATAATATTAAATTAATTTTTAATTATGTTTTCAATTTTATTATGCAATTTCAATTATGTTAATAAGTATGTATTTTTAATAAATAGTACAATCCTAATCCCGGGAATGTATAATGTAATCCCGAAATCCCGAGATTGAAAATAGGACACGGGATTGCAAACCCTAACTTTGTGTAAGGTACATATTTTCATAATCACTTGATAGAGAAGTTTCTGGATTGTTAAATAATTGTACAGTGACATTGTATGAGGGACAATAAACCTTCCCTAAGTTATTTATTAAATCATAAATAAAATTGAGTTTTAATAAGAACAAGCGATTTAGAACAAGTCACAATTGTATAAGGGCTACTCTTAGGCATACATCAGCTAAATATGAATATGTTAAAACAGGTTGATGAGGTTGAGCACTATCAAAGTCTTTTTCATATAGTGTTATACTAAAATCATGTAATATTGATAACTAAATGACTTACAGTGCTCCCAAATCAACTTAGGCTACACATGAATGCTTGAAATTAAAGTTAGACGTAAAAAGTTTTGCATTCTTAGTTAAACTTCGACTTCATAAAGCTGTCCAATTGACATTAAATATTGAGAACTTAAAAGTGCCCTTTATTTTTCAAAACGACGTTCTAATGCACTATGTTCAGAATTTTTCTTTTGTGGAGAAAACATTGAAATGTTAGTTTCTAGATACAAAATCCAGTATAAAATTCTCTTTGCGTAGGAAAAATGAGAGTTGCAGTATAGCTCTATGTGTTTCTCTCTTTATCTTTGCTTCCGTCGATTGATAACAGTGTGCAGGCAGAGGTGGATTAAGCGGCTGGCGGCCGCCAGAGGCCCCGAGCTTGATGGACTCCAGTTCCAAGCTCAACATGCAAAAAAAAAAAAAAAAAAAAAAAAAACATCATGCATCGATTTTGCAACCCCGATGCATGATGTTTTGGCCCGATGTTTGCCCCGATGCAACCCCCACGCTACAAAATTTTTACATGCGTTCTTTGCTCAAATTTTGTTTTTGAACTAACGAATACTACTCATGTCAAACAGGTTTGTTTTCAATTCACAACCCTGCTTAGTTACATATTACTTTACTAATGAAGATAAATAAAACAAAATGAAGCTATGTGATAAATGGGTGGGCAGACTTTTCCAGGGTGCGGGCTACTTTTAATTTTTTGAAGGTGTTGCGGTCCACTCAAGGGCCTAGGCATGATCAGCTAAAAAAGGGGATTACAATACTTACTATAACTTAACAATAAATACGGAATAAGTGTTTGCCTACATAAAAATTAAAGCCCCTTACTCTTTCAAAACCGCGTTTTAAGCAAAACGTAAGATATACAAACGTAATAATAATAGAAAAAAATAAAATAATATCAAATGATGTATTTCAGTTTTAAAAAATTCAAAATACATTAAAAATATAAATTCTTTTCATCAATAATTACACTCATGTCCATAAATTAAGGATAATTCAGAATTACACAGAAATTGAACTCTAAAATAAAATTTTCACCTGTAGAATTATCACACACATGTTGAAGAAGAATATGCAAATTAAGGGAAACCACCAGATGGCGCGGATAGTACGTCACAATGACGAGAGTGTAAGAGAGGGGTATATAAGGAATGGTGGCAAAGAAGTAAAATTGTTCACAAGCGCTTTAAAGACCTTTCAGTGCAATAACCACATAGTTATGGCACAAAGGAAGCATTTGGATGATTTTTTACGTGGTAGAATTATCGGACGACTGGAATGTGGACGTACCTAGCTGGAGGTATCCGAGGAACTTGGAATCGCCCAGAATGTCATCTCCAGGCTTTGGCAACGATTCCAAGGTGAAGGTAATGTGTGTAGATGTTACAGCACAGGTCGCCCCCCAGTTACAACGCCGAATGAGGACCGGTATTTGGCAGTTACTGCCAAAAGAAACAGACGGAGCACAGCATCAGACCTGTCTCGTCAGCTCTCTTCAGCTACCGGTACGACAGTTCCAAGGCAGACCGTGTACAGACTCTTAGGGCACATTGGTCTATATGTTCGTAGGCCTGTCAGATGTGTTCCCCTTACCACAACTCACTGTCGCCTGCGATTAAACTGGAGTAGAGAGCATGTATTGGGGACACCGCAACAGTGGTCTTGTGTGATGCTTCCAGACGAGTCCAGGTTTAGTTTGCAGTCTGATTCTCGCCGGACTTTCATATGGAGAGCGCCAGGTACCCGTTACCACCAAGAGAACACCAATAAACGACACCGTTATGGTGGTGCAGGGTGGCTCGTTTGGGGAGGAATTATTCTTGGTTCCAGAACTGACCTGCATGTTCAGAGTGTAACGATGACAGCGCACATCTATCGGGATGTCATTCTGGAACAACATGTACGTTTGTTTCGGGGCACCATGGGTGCTGAATTTCTGTTTATGGATGACAACGCCCGTCCTCACCGTGCAAACATTGTAGACGAATGCCTTCAATCGGAGGATATCACCCGTATGGATTGGCCAGCATACTCACCGGACTTGAATCCAATAGAGCATGTGTGGGATATGCTTGGCCAACGAATTGCAACCCGTCAACCCCCTCCCACCTGTCTACCGGAACTTTGGAGGGCATTGCTTGATGAGTGGTGTAATATTCCCCAAGATGAGATTGATAGTTTGATACTTCGCATGCGTAGGCGTTGTAAGGCCTGTATTGCATCATCCGGGAGACATACTCCGTATTAACCATCATACTAACCATGTTATACTGTTTTTTGTAAATAGATTATTTTTTGAAATTTGCTCCAGGGAGTAAAATTCGCAATTTTTATTAATTATGTCAAACATATAGCATCTTTTTTGCTCTTTAACTTTTGTTTAATAAATAGACTTTACAAATAAGTCAAATTTGTTTTGCTTCTGTCTATTTCTTTGCCTGGACGTCATGATCCTAAATTTATGGACATGAGTGTATATATATATATTAATTTTAGGTTTGTGAACTACATTTTGCTGATGATGCAATACGAAGAAACACTGAAGCTTATGACGAAAAAACTGGGGAGAAGATATGTGTAGCCTTGCAGCGTTTTAGACTACAAAATTTTGCTGTCCTGACAATTTTCCCAACTCTCTCCTAATATGTATTTCAAACTCTACAAATAACACCAGGGAATCTCCTGAGCAGAGACTGCAAAGATTAGAAAATGAGCACTTACAACGCTCAATCCAAGAAAGCATTATTTCCAAAGAAGAATTCGAAAAAAGTTAATCATTTACGTCGCTTCCAGAATTAGTCGAGTGTTTAAATGCAGAGAAGCTTCAGGACATATGGACTGTTTGTAAAAAAATTATGATGCTAGACACAACGGTATTTCCTTTTATTAAAGCATCGGTGATTATAAATAAAGAATTAGATTTGTCAATACACATAGGTCAAACAAAGATAGGTCACCTTGGTAAGTACAAATTTCCTGTAAAAGTTAATAACGTTATTGTTGTAAGTAAAATATTACATGAACTGGTTCTCAGAGTAGAAATGAAAAGCTCCCTTGATTTTCCTACAACATTTGGCTTTATTGTTAATCTTTTAGAAAGTATGTTTTCAGATTTAGATGATGATAAAAAAACTGTACTCCATTTCTTAATTGACCAGCTCAAATTTTTAACCTGTAACAAGTTTTCTTTTAGATATTCCTCTGAAATGATGGGTTTCTTTTTGTATATTACAATCCATATCTCCTCAAGCCTTTACATTTTTAAGAAATTCGGGATATCTCAATATTCCCCATCCTAGAACTTTGCGCAAACTTTGTTCATCTTTAAAAACTAATCTCCAAATAGAACAATCAAATGAAATTTTCTATCATACATGGAAAAAAAAAAGTAAACATCCTAAAATCTGTTGACAAAACGGTCATACTGATGCTTGACGAAATCTATTTAAAACCATATTTAGATTTTAAAGGGGATAATATTCTTGGGATGGCATATAACAGTGAACAAGCTGCTACTTCAGCTTATGTGTTCATGATTCAAAGTCTTTGTGATGTCGTGTTTTTTAGGGTATGATGTTGTAGTGGTTTCATGCAACAGACGTCGTCTTGAGGACAGCACTTTTATTTACAGTAAACACATAGAAAGAAATATTAAACGCAAATTGTAACTACCCACGCGGGAAATTTCTCTATTCTGGCCACCGCCCTAACGCGCCGGTGCCGAGAAGCTATATATATATATCTATCTCAAAAACAAACAACACATTCTTACGGTAGGGGGACACAGTGCGCCTCCTGGTGAGGGGAGGAAACACTACACCCCCCACACAAGATTGAAGTGTCACACATGATACTCAATCTGATAATAAAATAAATGAGCATGAAATAATATACATTAATATCATACACTAAGATATAAGTAACTAGCATTATCTCACACATAAAGAAAAAATATAAAAAGATATGTATACATAACTAAATTAAGAATAGCATTTTGATATCCATAATTATACCATAATAATCAAGAAAATTGAAATTTAAGAAATACACAAAATAAACAACAGTTAGTTAAAAAATATTTGAAATCAAATTCTAAAAAAAAACATTAGCATTTTTTTTTAAAAAATGTAAATAGATACACAAATAATATGACGAAATATATAAAATGAGATTCAGAAAATATTGTTCACTAAATCTAAAATGTTCCTTTTAAAATTGAAAGGCACACTTGTTATACTAATCGTGAGAGTGCATCAGCATGATGCATTTTCACACCAGGGCAATGTTTGATTGTCACATTGAACTTTTGTAGAGCAAAAGCCCATCTTTGTAGCCTCGCAGATTGTGGTGCACTCTTTGTCAAGTAAGGTAAAGGGTTATGATCAGTATAAAATTCAATTTCAGTCCCAAATACCCATACTTCGAACTTTTTTAAGCTCCACACAATAGCAAATGCTTCTCGTTCAATAGTTGACCATGACTGTTGGGTCTTGCTTAATTTTTGACTTGCATAAGCAATTGGGTAACACTTATCACTACATTTTTGTGACAGGGAAGCAGCTATGCCAATTTGGGATGCATCTGAATGAATGGTATACGGTTTATCAGGCACTGGAGAGTATAGAGAAGGTGCTTCCGCTAAAGCCTTTTTCAGAAGATGAAATGAGAAGTTATGTTTCTCACAGTCCATGGGATGGAATCAGGTACTCTCTTTTTGGTGAGTTCGGTCAATGGATACACAAGTTCAGAATATCTGGGTATATACTCACGATAGTAATTGCACAGTCCAAGCACACTACGGAGCTCCTTCTTCGTTTTAGGCACTGGTAAATTGTTGATAACTGCAGTCTTTTCAGGATCTGGTTCGTGCTTACCAGAACCGATGATATGTCCCAAATATTTTATTTGAGTTTTTCCAAAGGCACACTTTTGAAGGTTCACAGTGAAATTTAACTCTGAAAGTTTCGTTAAAATAGTATCCAAATGAAGAAGATGTTCTTCCCAATTTTTAGAGAAGATTGCGATGTCATCGATGTAAGCACGTGAAAATTCTCTATAACACTATAATGCTTTGTTCATTTCACGCTGAAACGTAGCAGAGGCATTTTTCAAACCCTAACTCATCACCTTGAAGCGGTATTGTTGACGATGAGTCTTGAAAGATGTAAGATTTTTGCTGTCTTCCGCCATGGGTATAGCCCAGTATCCTTTCAAGAGATCTAATGTTGTGATGCTATTGGCTCTTCCAATAGAATGTATGAGCTCCACAGCATCTTCCATCGGAAAATCATCAGACAAACTCTCAGAGTTAAGAGCTCTGAAGTCAACGCAAAGTCGCAGGGTACCATATTTCTTGTTAACGCCAACAATTGGATAGGCTATTTCTGCATCAGATTCTTCAATTAAATCAAGTAGTAAGAGCTCCTCTATCTGCTCATCAACTTTAATCTTCAAGGACTCTGGGATGCGATACAAGAATGGCTTCTTCCGCTCGATGTTAGGCTTTAAGCGAATTCGATGAGCTCCTACTTTGGCTATTTTCACATCACTTGTGAATAGTGTACTGTGTTTTAGAAGAATTGCTAACACTTGTTCTCTCTCAGTCTCCTTTAAATGATTCAGATCAGTTTCATGTAGAACTCTTTCAGATGTGGATCTCGATAAATTAGGAGTGGGATGGATTTCTCCGAATTCGTGGTCATCTTCAAAAATAACTCCAACTGCAAGTGCACGAGGATGATATTTCCTGATCTTATTCACATAAACATGTCTTACAGTTCCGTCGGGGAGTTTAACTTTATATGAATGGGGTGGATGGTGTTGAATTATCTCTCCAGGTCCAGTCCATCTAGCATAGATCTTATTACTAGAATCTGGTATCAGCAAAACAACTTGTTCTCCGATGCTAAAATTCTTTACGGATGACCTCTTGTTGAAGTAATCTCCATAGCTTTTTTGTTTCTGAGCAGCAGTTAAAGATGCACTCTCAGCAGCTTTTTCCATCTTGATCTTCATTTCCTGAAGGTAATCAGCAGCTGACTGGGAAATGTTCGTCGGAAGATGTATTTCGCCTGCCCAGGATGATTTAAGAATTGCCAACGGCCCTCGAGCTTCTCTGCCATAAAGTAACCTAAATGGTGATACACCAGTGGTAGTGTTTGGTACTTCACGGTATGCAAACAACAGAAAAGGTAATTGTCGATCCCAGTTTCTTGGATTTTCACGAATAAACATGATGAAGCATATCCTTCAACACCCTATTCCATCTTTCAACTAACCCATTGCTGGCCGGATAGCCAGGACAGGAAAACCTAGGACTAGATCCAATCCTTTTCGTGAATTCTTGGGTTAGAGCCGACTTGAAATTTGTGCCTTGATCACTGGCAATTATACTCGGAATTCCACTCCTCGAGAATATTTGCAATAGAGAGTCACATGCGGTCTTGGCTGTAAGTGATCTTAGTGGTACTGCCTCAGGCCAACGTGTGTGTTGATCCATCATACAAAGGACATATTTGTGCCCTCTATCCGATGGTGGTTGAATAGGTCCTATCACATCAATGTTTACTATCTCAAAGGGAAGCTCCGGACGGATAATAGGTGTAATGGGAGCTCTATCTCCAATTTTCTCAGATTTCCGAAGCTGGCACCCTTTGCATGTCTGGACAAATTCAGCAATTTCCCTAGACATATTTGGCCAAAAGAAATTATATTTTATCCTCTCTTTTGTTTTCTTTACCCCCATATGACCTCCAAAAACTGACTCATGCGCTAGTTTCATCACTTTGTCTATTCTGCAACGCGGTAAAACTAATTGCATTACGGGTTCATTTAGAATTTTATCCCTGTGATAAATTAATTCCTCAACTAATAAAAAAATTCCTTTATTTAATTTTAACTCTGCACGAACCTTTTTAAGAGAATCACAATTATTCTGTTCATCTTTCATTTTACTGTAATCCGAATTAAAATTTAAATTATCTGAGTCGCTCTCAACATAAAATATTTCGTTCCCGGATTCTGCGTCATTTTCATCATTTGAAAACGGAGTAAAACTATCAACCGATTCAGCAAAAATATCATTTTCATTTGTTTCATTATTTATGGAACATAAAGCCTCATACAAAGAAGGAGGTATTAAAGCCTCAGCATTTAATTTATCCGTGATCGCTACCAAGCAATCCATTGGATGATTCAAATAATTATTGTCAAGAGTAATAGAGGTTTTAATTAGTTTTGCTTCTACATTCTCTCCAAATGCAGAGCTTAAAGTAATCTTTCCGAATTCATCATTAGAATTATCTGGAAAAATATTAGAATTACATATAAAAATTTGAGTTCCGCTATCCAAAACACAATTTATTGCCTTCCCGTTAATATAAATAATAACATATTTTAAAGGTTCAAGGTCAACTTTCGGTTGTACATATTGTACTTGAGAAGTCTCTTTTTTCTTATTTTTTACTTTAGAATATTTTTTATTACAATCTCGAGTTAAATGATTCCCACCGCAAATGTAACATTCTATTTTTTTATTTACTTTACTTTGTTTTGAGTTATAAATTTTATTTTATTTCGAATTAAGATTTGTTTCGTCTCGTCTCGAGTGAGGAGGGATATATTTAAAATCATTTCGCAAGGCATTTTGATTATGACATGCCTTATATGAAAACTCGGAAAAAGTTCTTCCTTTACAAGCAAAAACATGTTACACTCTTTTCCCATTTGAATTGGTTTAAACCAACTTTGCTCCTGCTTGATATTTATATGAACGGCAGTTTCACATCATCTAGCGTTTGATATAATTTATCGCTAACAATTAACTCTTTTAAAGAATTAAAATCATTGACATTTCTCAAATGACAGTATTGATCCCAATTGGTTAATAAACGAGATGCAAACTGAACATGCGTTTCATTTTGCATTCGTTTCGCTTTTTGAAAATTTTGCAAGCAAATTAAAGGCGTTGGCTCAAATTCTCTTAAAACTAAACTTTTTAATTTATCATAATCGCCTATTTCTTCGTCTTTTACATAAACTAAAATATTTTCGGCTTTTTCACCTACCAAATTTAAAAGAATCTCTCCCTTAAATTCATCCGGCACATTTTTGGTTTTAAAAGAACGCTCTAAAGAAGAGAAAAATAAATTCCATCCCTCTTGTTTTTTAGGAATCGGAAGAGATAATGTGCGCACACTTTGAATGAAATTTTCTATCGAAGTTTGATTTGTTTCGGGATTTATTCGCTGCAAATCATTGCTATCCCTTTGACTATCAAATTTAGCCCTTTCTAAATTTATTTTACCAAGTTCTATTTCTAATTTAATTTGTTCGAGTTTTATTTTTTCAAACTCAAGTTTCGATTGTTCCGTTAAACACTCTTGTTCTTCTTTCGACTTTCTATCCGCGATAATCGAGTCCAAATAGTCATCGATAAACACTTTATCGGTTTTGTATTTGTCGCTATTTAAAATTAAATTTTTTAAATCCAATACCTTCATTTCTGGATTTATTATTTCGCCCAATTCATCAGCAATTAATATTAATTCTTCCTTTCTCGCTCCGCGAAACATAATTGAAAGGAATTATATTAAATGAATTTTTACCCCAAAATTTAGTAAATAACAGTTGCTGAACTCGCTCAAACAAAGCAAAAGGATTGCCTACCTCGTGGTTCCTTTTGATGTCTTGCTTCACTCATGTTTCGATCCTGTCGTTAATGCGACAGTGTGATGTCGTGTTGTGTAGGGTATGATGTTGTAGAGGTTTCATGCAACAGACGTCGTTTTGAGGACAGCACTTTTATTTACAGTAAACATATAGAAAGAAATATTAAACGCAAATTGTAACTACCCACGCGGGAAATTTCTCTATTCTGGCCACCGCCCTAACGCGCCGGTGCCGAGAAGCTATATATATATCTATCTTAAAAACAAACAACACATTCTTACGGTAGGGGGACACAGTGCGCCTCCTGGTGAGGGGAGGAAACACTACAGTCTTCTTTCTCCTCTTAAAGAAGTAGTTCATGTAATGCCGGTGAAAAAAATCGACGAAGAAAAATTGTTTACTGTTGTTAAAAAAACTATCGTAGAACTTGATGGTATAGCATTCAAAGTTATAGGTGTAGTTTCTGACAATAATTCTATAAATCGAAAAGCAATGTCCAACTTTTCTGTTCCTCCCAAATTGAACATTGTATATCCACATCCTTCTGATCCTTACAATCCTTTATTTTTTGTTATTGATTCAGTACACATTTTTAAATGTATTCGTAACAATTGAATTAATCAAAAAAATGCGGGCCAATGTTTTTGTTTTCCAGATTTCGAAGATCATAATAAGTTTCCTTTATTAGAAACAAATTTCTCTACACTTAAATAACTATATGGCATAGAAAGTATTAATTTAGTAAAGTTTGCTTATGGTTTAACTTTGAAGGCTTTATGTGTCCTACAAATCTTGAAAAACAACATGTGAAACTTGTGCTTAAGATATTTAATAACTTTGTTATTCAGGGGCTTCAACTATTAGGAGAGCAACATAAACAAATTAGTTATGAAACAACATTAATTTTTATTTCTTTAATTTGTACATGGTGGAAAAGTGTTAATGTTAAAACACCTTTAAAGGAGAACATTTGCTTGATACTTATCAGCAACCGATTACTTTATCTCCAGACAACAAAGCATGTCAATTCTTGCGTAAAATTTTGTCATGGTTAGACTTGTGGAATTAAAAAGATTGTACTACTGGTACCCTTACTAAAGAAACACATCTTGCTTTTACTCATACCACATACGCTTTACTTGAAATGTCAAAATGTTGCATTAAAGAATTAAAATTTCAGTATTTTCTTCCTGGAGAAATTCAAACAGATGCGTTCGAAAGTCGTTTGGGGAAATATAGAACACTTTCAGGTTCTCAATATTTAATATCAATTCGACAGCTTTACGAAGTAGAAGCTAAACTAAGAATGCAACATTTTTTACCTCTAACTTTGGTTTCAAATGCTTATGGCTAGCTTAACTTAAGAGACATTCATTTAGAAGATTCGTGTAATGAAAATCCTTTACAACCATCAGTATCGCATAATTTTAATATTACACTATCTGAAAAAGATTCTCGTGATGCTCAGCCATATCTACCTGTCTTAACATATTTAGCTGGTGTTTGTGCTAGAGCAGCACTTAAAAAATTAAAATGCGACTCTTGTTCCAAATCACTTGTTCTTAATAAAACTTTTGAACTAAATTCTAACTATGATTTAATACGTAGCTTAGACAGAGGAAGTTTATTGTGCCCTTCCCCAGATGTCGTTACAGCGGTACTCTATAACTATATAATAGTTCAGAAACTTCTTTCTAATGATTATGAAAATATGTTCCTCAAACAAAATAATCAATGTTAAATTGCCTCAGAAATATCGATTAGCTTGATAAATTCAAATGAATTTTTTTTTATATGATGAACCTTGTAACAATGATCCTGCTTCAGAGCTAGTTTTAAAACATATTATCCACACTTCTACAAATGCATTATTACATAACTACTGTAGGGGAAAAAATGATATTAAAGAAGTTGAAAAAAGAAAAGAAAAATACATACTAAAAGCTGAATAAATTGCATTATTGATGCGTAACATCTTTACTCTCGGTTGCTGGATAATTGTTGGAGTGATTTCGTGAAAAGGGACGGAAATGCGTAACAGGAAGTCGGAGAAGCGCGCTGTTTGATTTGACCAATAAGCGCGCTTGGTGGTGTCTCTTCGCTACCCTCGCTAAGGGTCCAACTCTACTAGCCATCAAGTCGGGGAAGAGCGAGCTGTTTGATTTGACCAATCAGCGCGCTTCGTGGTGTCTCTTCTATACCCTCGCTTCGGGGTTCAACTCTAGTAGTCATAAAGCCGGCAGCTTTTTTATATTGTTAAATGTAGCATTTCAAAAGATTCGAATTCAAAAACTAGATTTCGTTTTCATGACTTGAAATCCACTTCGCTCATACCAGCAAGTCTTATTGAAATTCATTCAGAATAAGCTTGCAATTCTTACACTCAATTGTCAAAGTTTGAGGGCTCGTTGTGTGTGAAATCTGAGGATATATTTGTATATGTGTAAACTATATATTAAAAATTATATTTCCTGTTAAGCCTCTGACAAAGTTCATCATTCTTAAAAAAATACGAGTAAGTAATATGGAATTATTTGAATAAATATTTTAGTGCGAATCCTTTTCATACTTTGAGGTTCATTCCTGTCGCTGTTAATATAAAATTTTTAATTGTGATCAAAAAAAGATTTCTCGATTAAAAAAATTAACTAATTAAGTAAAGGGGTATTTTTGATTTTCTCTAATATAATATTTCTAATTTTTAAACATGCGCTTGATAGTGTATCTTCGCTACCCTCGTATCGGGGTCCAACTTTAGTAGCAATAAAGCCGCCAGCATTTTGTTTTATATTGTTAAATTTAGCATTTGAAAAGACTGGAATTCAAAAACTCGGTTTCGTTTACTTGAATCTAAATCCACTTTGCACATACCAGCAAGTCTTATTATATTAGACTTATCCAGAATAAACTTGCGATTCTTACGCTCAATTATCAAAGTGTCAGGGCTCGTTGTGTATGAAATCTGAAGTTATATTTATTTGTGTAAGCTATATTAATAACTATATTTACTGTTAAGCGTCTGACAAAAATCATAATTCTTAAAAAAATACGAGTAAGTAATATATGGAGTTTATTGATCGTCAAATAAGTGGACTGGGTATTTTTAGTCAATATATTGGGGACATATGTGAGGCAGAATGCTTATTTGAAAATGGACAAACAGTCATTTTGGTGGTCGCATACATTTCTCCGAATCACACAGTTAAAAAAAATTAAAGATTTTCTGCATTTTGTACTTTTACCGTCAGGGCCGCCGCGTGGGTATTAGGCGCCCTTGTTCAAGTTAAAATTCGGCGCCCCTTTATGGGGTTCTGTTGCACTCTTATAAAGTGCTACAAATAAAATATGAAATACTCATTTATAGTATTCTAAATTTGACTTTTTAACTGAAAAGCCTTAAAATTATAATATTAAAACACATTTGTCTTATTGTTTTTTATTTTATTTCATGAATTTTAAAAACAAAACAAATCAAAAATGATATAAAATTTTTTAAGTAAAATATAAAAATTAGAAAATATATTCAAATATTGATTATCCTAGCTTTAGCAGCTACAAATGCTCGTATCAATTCCTTTATATTTAATTTATCCAAAATTTCGCTCTCTATGGATATAATCGACAGTTACGATAATCTCTCCTGCGCCATAGTAAATCGCATGTAGTTTTCTATAATTTTAAGTTTTGAAAAATTTCGTTCTCCAGTAGCCACCGAAACTGGCAGGGTTAAAGAAATCCGTAAAGCTATTGCAATATTTGAAAATGTATCGATAAGATTGTTTTCATAAATATAATTTAAAACATCAATAGGTGACATTATCCTCTTTGGTAAAACATCCGGAAAGATTTTATTTCTTCAAACAAATTTAATCCATTAACATTTTTAGTATCCTTTAATTTTCGTTCTAATTCTTCACAATGTTTTGAAATTTCATTTTCACTCCAGTTTTTTAAATTTGGTGTATAGAAGTAATTGTAATGTTCTTTTAATTGAATCCTTCTGAAATTTAAGAAATAGCAGTGTCTAATATTATATTGTAAAATTCAACCTTAAACTTTTGTCTTGGATTGCTGATTGATTCGTCGGTTTGTTCATCTTGAAACAGTTTATTTTTAAACCTGTTTCGATTTAGTGGAAAATAAGTATCCCCCCTCCCAAATCATCAGCAACGATACTTGCATTGGTAATTGCATGTCCATACGCTTCATCTGATCTACGATTATCTAAAGTAAATTTGTCTTAAAATTAGCTGATGTAACTGGGAAAATTTACAAAATAAAAAATTTTTTTAATTAGATTTCATTAAGCTTTACATTACTTTTACTGCCTCCTTTGTAAAGGAAAGCAAATATTAAATGTATGTTTTGAATAATATGATAAAAATGTTAATGATAAAATTATTATTTTAATATGATAAAAATGTTTGTACATTTTTTTAAGTCTCAAGGGAAAATACAAAACAAATCAAAAGTAAATTCATAATTACCGTTTGCAGTTATAAAGGAATGAAGTAAAATTGAGGAAATTACTGATTTAAAATTGCGTCAACTCTCTCTCTTTGAAAAAAAGTGATTTCCTGAAGGCAGTGGCGTAGCTAGGTATTTAAAGGCTTTAGTGCAAAAAAAGAGGGCTCTATCTTGGTTGAATTCTATCAAGTATATAAAAATATGGGAATATTTTAAATATATACAAAGCTACAATTTTTACTTACGGTCTTCTCTTTCTTGGCGTTGTTTGCGCTTAAACGCACCCCACTTGGTTTCTTTCTATTTTAATAATCTTTAATTTTATAGTTTTATAATTTATCTATATATAATACATTTGTACGTGCTCGAGTATTTACTGACGTTAAAAGGAAGCAGAAACGAAATATTACGCCATAAAACGTCGATGGACAATCCCTAGCTATTTCGAGCTCACATCCAACAGAGGGCTTAGAGCTACAAAATGGCCCACCGAGATGGACAGGAAATGATACAAAAAATATGCATGAACACGAAAATTTAATACAATATTATTAAAATTATTTTTTAAAAAAACATATCTGCAAAAGAGCAGAGGAGGAGGAGACAAAAATTACATCATATGAGAAGATTGCGAACTATTGAAACAGGAAACTAGCTTGTTATGAATCATATTGATATTAAAAATGGAATGTAACTAGGAAGGAATTGCTTCTTGTGTAGGTTTTTTAAGATGCAATAACAAGTATGGTAAGAGTTTTCATGGAACTTGAAGTTTATTTTCCAATAACAGTCTATAAAAAAAATAAAAATATTGAAAATAACAAGAACTTTTCAATAAGTAAAGTTCGCAAACTCAGCTATAACACTGAAAAAACAACGAAAAAAGTTTAGGTGAAATCCCTACAAATTTGAAATTACTTGCATTGAATTACTAAACTGAATTGCGACGATTACAGTTATTGCAACCTTTTATACCTCTTAAATTTGGAAGAAATCGTAAATTCGGCTGCCCTTGTGTATAGATATCCTGCTTAGAATCTGAAGAAGTTCATGATACCAAAAAAGAGTGTTGTAGAGATCACGATAAAGCAGTGCTTCTCAAACTCAATATTTTCGACCCAGTTTTCAGTCATAATTTTCATCGCGCTCCACTTTTTACTTTAACAATGTACTGAATGCAATTATAATGTACTTTGATGGTAAAACTACGATGCAATACAACTTTAATTATAAACGCACTAATTAGATAAATATTAAGTTTTGCAAACAAATTTTGTATATGACAAGAGAGTCACTAGTAATTAGTGAACTTGTTTTTAATTGAATATTGATAAATTATCAAATACTTTGCGCAGAACTGATACATTTATAAGTAGTGCGTATTATATCAGTTTGAATGTGTGTATTTCATTTTTTATTATATAAGAATATATTTTACTTTGTAATTATTTTAAGTAGCAAATTATTTTATTAAATTGATAATTATTTTAAATATTTTATTTTCGATATTTCGTAATATGCACGCCCCCCCCCAAGAAGGGTTATCACGCCCTCCTTGGGGGGGAGGTGCACCGTTCGAGAAACGCCGCGATAAAGATTTTATTTCGAGATTTGAAAACAATTTAATAACAGGTATACATGGCACAAAATATGATATAGGGAAGAAAAGCCAAGCGATTTACATAATAATTTGGCCAATAGTGAAACGAAGATTTGATAATTTAGATATAAAAATGAAAGAGAATAATTGGTTTTTTAATGAACACTGGGCGGGTTGCACGTTCTCTGTAATTTTAATTTTGTTCTTTTTTCACTTCAATTTTTTGTGCCCCCAAATCTTTTTCGTCCTAGGCATGCGCCTAGCGTGCCTAAGCGGAAAAGTGGGCTTGGTAGTGAAGGGGGTACGTTGCACCACTGGACAACGGTCATCACATAATAATACAGTCATATCACTTTTGCCAATTGACATGCAGTTTGAAATTAACTGTTTTTCGAAGGGAATGTATGGGAATAATATTTGACGACATTAAAATTATCCGGATCATGATCTTATTAAGACGGAGTCGAGAACAAAATGAGGCCCCCACTGAGATCGAGGTCCTGGACCCGGGCCTAGTTGGCCATGTCTTGAAACGTCCCTAACTACAATACAATACAATATATGACTTTAATTATAAACCGCACAATTTATTACGATAAATATTTTGTATATGACAAGACCGGGGAGTCACTAGAAAAAACTTTTTAATTGAATATTGATAACTTAATTATCAAATATTTTGTGCAGTACTGATACATTTATAAGTGTTGAGTATTATATCAGTGGGAATTTGTATTTTATTTTTTATTATATAAGAATGTATTTTACTTTGTAATTATTTTAAATTGCAAATTATTTTATCAAATTAATAATTATTCTAAATCTTTTGTTTTCGATTTTTCGCGATACGTTCACGCAGAGGCGGTTTAAGATAGTTGGAGGCCCCTGGCGGTAAAAGGTTTGAGGCCCATGGGCTTAAGAGTCGAAAAACTAAAATGATGAAACAAGTTGCTTATTTTAAATTCTCAAAATAGAATGTATTGCTATAATAAAACTCATCGGCTAAAGAAAAATCCTAACTGTATTAAAAAAATTGAAAACTTTACTTAAGAGCTTAGAAGTTTGCTATACAGTTTGATTTCTTGTTGGCAATTCATCAATTATTTTTACCATATCCATTTTGTCCAAACATTTTATTCTGTATATAATATGGCCATGTTGTTCAATTTGTCTTTTCTCCCATAGCACTTCTTGAATTATTTTTAACACGTTTTAAAACTAAAAAAGATCATTCACCTGATGCATTCGATTTCGGTATTGTTAAAAATATTTTCAAAAGTTTTTCTACATTAGGATTTTTCTTGCATCTCGATAAATTTCTAGCGGGGGTTTCATTGTATCTTTGTTTTCTTTTCATTTCTTGTTCTAAGGTGGTGTGGTTGGTTTGTCGCTGGCCTTTGCACTCATCAAGCTTGGGGCTCTACCAGCGTTGGGGGCCCCTGGCGGCCGCCAGGTCCAACACCCGCTTCATCCGCCACTGCGTTCCCCTCCCCAAGTAGGGTTATCACGCCCTCCAGGAGGGTGCGCCCCACAGTTTGAGAAACGCTGCAATAAAGATTTTATTTCCAGTTTTGAGAACAATTTAATAACAGTATACATGAAGCAAAATAAGATTTGGAGAAGAAAAACCAAGCGATTTTCATAATTTTAAAAATGTACATATATTGTCATTGCAAACAAAACAAATAAGTTGAGTCACAACATCTTCTCAGCATAATAAAGAATAAAAATTTATGCGGATACAAATCATTCCCAATTCCTGTTTTTACATGTTACAAATTCTTAGATTTTAAACACATTCCGTATAATAGCGCGAACTCCACACGGAACGTGTTTTTATTGTTGTATCGGAAATCAAATTTTGTTTTACACAAACGAAAACAATCCGTAGAAACGAAAAGAAAATTAAATTAAATTAAATTAAATTAAAATGCAAAATTCAAAAAAATAAATCTTATTTTATTGCTAAAAAATATAAAACATGCAAAATTGCAAGTGTTTTACTAACAACTTGTAAGTAACATTAAATTAAACTATAAGTACTATAAATTTTGGCGCCCCCTGCCCCAGGCGCCCTTGTGCGGTGAACAATTTTGCCACCCCCACGCGGCGGCCCTGTTTACCGTATACCGAAGGAGGTTCTGCTCTTTTGATGTGTAACATCTTTACTCTCGGTTGTTGGATATTTGTTGGAGTGATTTCGTGAAAAGGGACGCTTAAAGGGAAAATGCTTAACAGGAAGTCGGGGAAGCGCGCGCTGTTTGATTTGACCAATTCAGCGCCTTGGGGGTGTCTCTTCGCTAGCCTCGTCTCCCTTTTTGTAACTATTCTGAATAAAATGTTGAAAATAAATTTTAAAGCTAAGAAATAAGCACAGTTTTGTAAAAAAAATATGCAAATATAAAAGGTTCTTATGATTTGCTGCAATGTTTTTAAGTGTGTTTATGTTCATCGTAATGAGTGTTCGTAGTAAATACATTGATAATTACATACTTGCAATTATTATTTAAATAGGTAAACTAATATTTACTCTTATGTTTTATGTACATGAAATAAAATTTAATGATCAATTAATTTTTTAAAAAATTCCCTGTATGTATGTTGGGTTAAAAAACAAAAAGTGTTTAAAAATGCATCTGAAAAGTTCCGTAGGCGATGGACGAAGTCTCCCTACTAGTAGTGAAGTCACAAATCAGTAGCGAGGCCTTGTGTATATCTAGGAGGTGATGGCTCGGTCAAGGTCGTCAAAACTCAATAGTCCGCGACATACACACCCCTAAAAAGAAATCACGTGACCAAGGGAGGAACGTTTTCCCCGGGTATTGAGTAATACTCAGCCTTCCATCTTGTGTACTTATATCAGGGGACTTTTTGAGAAGAGTGCTACTATCTGATAACAAAAAAGAATTTTCCAACGAACAAAAGAATATGAAAAGGTAAAAAAATTTTATAGGCTTATTATGAAATTTTAAGCAAATAGCACACATTTTATGCGAGTCTAAGTAGTGTAAATTTAAAAATAATAAGACCAAAGTACGAACTTAATTTTTGTTCTTAAAATTTTCTTTTCAGTTTCAATCAATTACATTAGGTATAAAATTTTTTAAAAAAATGACTATCCAGAAAAATTTAACTCTAAATAATTATTAAGCAGTCAATACTTTCATAGTGCGGTTTTTTATTTCGTGGATTTTTTACTGAGTCATCTACATTAGGATCAGTTCTAAAAAAAATGCTTAAAGAATCGGATTGTTTTAGATTTGCATCAGTTTCTCATTTTTTAAAATGAAAACTTCTTTAGCGGCGTTGGGCACTTTTTGGTAGGGGAAAATCTTGTGGGTTCGCTTCACCGACATGCTCTGACTGGCGCACGCGCAGTGTGCTGTTCGCCTAAGACACTTTTTGGATGGGTGAAATCTCGTGTGTTCGCGTCACCGACATGCTTATTGCAGTATATCTGTAGCTGTACAGCTGACGTATAGTGCTGTGTATATCTTGTAAATTGAATGAATTTAGTGAAAAGTTCAATGTGTATATACTGTGCATTGCTCGTTGCGATTCCGAGAATGGGCAATACATATTAATGGTTGCGTTTATATTTCGCCTGGAAAATCTATGAGACAGATACAACAATTTTTATTCGAAAATTTGATGATTTATACAAAAGAAGGTTCTGAAATACTCGAAAAAAGATTTGACGAAAAATATATGATAATGTACCGATTATTTTAAGCGGAGACTTGAATAAAAACTTTGCGGATGATAAAAATCTACCACTAATTGGATTTCTAAATGAAACACTTAATTTAAATATGTCCAATGATCGAAAACTCAGTACTACAAAATATAAAACGACGATCGATGCGGCTTTTACGTGATACTTAGATAAATTTGAATCAAACATTTTCCTTTCTTACTTTAGTTACCATAAGCCTATTGTATCTTTTTTAGAACAAAATGAAATATTTGAAAGTAAAAAAGTCTAAGTATTGTTAAAATTAATGATGACAATGATGCAAACAATTAAAATAATGTTAAAAATCAAGTACATTGAAATTTAAGTAAATACAAATACTATCCATAAATAATACGATTGTATATTAATTATTTCAATTGAACTGTATTTATATTTTGTCATGGATCTTGTACATCCCGTTATATATTTGAATAATAAAAAACCATATAAACGTGCATATAATTGTTGCTCGGAGTGTCAATAGATGTGAAAACCAGATTGATGTTGATAATTTTAATTCAAACATTATGAAATTTCAAATTTTAATACTAAAAAAGTTTTTACTTCTATCGGCAGTCTCTATAACTGCCATTTTTTTAAAAATTTTTTTACCAAAATCGAGACAAACCCCCCCCCCCCTGAAATGTATTCACAAAAGAAGATATAAGATCCATCAGGATTGGAAAGCAACCAACTTTTCCTTGTAATATTAAATTTAAATTATTTAAGATTATTGCTTGAGTATCTGTAAGAAAACTTCGATATCAGAGCCTATCTTCCTTCTTGGGAAGCAAACACTCACAAGGCAGTTCATTGTTTTCTTCCAGATCACCCTCAAATGCCAGAATCTCACTCTATCGAACTTCCTTCGGAAAACCAACGCACCCAAAAATGAAGGAGCGTTGCCTACATTATAATTTTCTATTTTTATTTAATTAAGTGTACTTAAAATAGATTTGGATGTTTAATTTTGCCTGAAACATCACCTTTCAATAAAACAGTAAAAAATTAGTATTTATTAATATCTTTTCAAATTTTTTAATCTTTAAATAAGTCTTCCTGCGCCACCCTTACAACTCTGCCGTGCCACACTGTGGCACGCATGCCGTGGGTTGGCCACCCCTGGCTTATATATTAGTTCATGTTCTCACGTATATTTATTACTCGGGATATATCAATAGGAATAACCTATTGATAACAAAAACAAAACAAAAAAAGAATAAGGTACGTAAGGTACGATATTTATATTATTGTATAATTTTATTCTTGTGTCATTATTGAATTTTTTTCTTTTTAGTTTTGAGAGCACGCATAATAAATTGATGCATTTATGCCAATATACTTAATTATTTATAAATTTAAGATATTTTGTTTTTTATATGAGAAAAATTAGTGCTTAAATGTGAAATCAGTGTTTTATTTATTCTGTCAAATTTTAAATATATTAAAAATATTAAAGAATTCCTAAATAACTTTACCTAAACCTGTACACATTTTATAATAATACATCATTATTGTTGTGTACCCAACTGTTCATTTTATAAACCTGGGCAACCATACGTTTCGGTTTTTCGATTCTGGAAAGATCCACAGCTGACGCAAATTTTGAAAAAGACAATCTCTAGGGATTTAAAAAATAAATCAAATGATTTATTTCAATAAAAGAGTATCAAGTTTTAATGTACATACCAGGTTATTGCGTGCATAATATAAAATTTGAATGATCCGGTTGCAAATGTATATTTGTTGTAGATAAAAAAAAAATTAATTTTGACTCACAGAAAATGTCAAAGGGACAAAGTATTTGAGACTTCTGGATAGAGGAGGTTTAAAAATACCCGCAGATATTGTTATGAAGATCTTTTCAACGCAACATTTTATTTTTATTTGTTAATATCCAGTCAAAATTATTTAAAGTTAATTGTCAATTATCTTGCTTTACAAGCATAACAGAAGCATATCTGGAGTTACTTGAATTGTGTGGAATGTCATACATTCGTTTCATTCATCTTCTGTAAAATGGAACACACCTGCATTTTTATATTTAAAAAAAAATATTCATAACATTCGGGAATATAAGCTTAAATAATTATTCAAAATGGCGCAGTGAAGAAATTTTAACGGTGAAGGATAATTAAAAATATAAAGAAATTTAATGGAAATTAAATTAATGTTTGCTTTTTATATTTCTCTGTAAGGTTATCAGTAGATATTAAATGCCGGTTCTGGGACAAGAGGAGCGTGGAGGACCCCTGAAGGGGGGAGAAGAGATAAGGAAAGGGTGATAACGCGGTCTTGGGCATCCTTATCTGAAAAACGTTCTACAATTGCGTTATGAAAATTTGAAATGCCGTGAATTCATTGAATATACTTACTTTGCTAATTATTTTTCAATTAATAAATTTTAAAAGAAAAAATAAGATTTCAATAATATTTTCTAATTTACTTTGGTGCAAACAATAATTGCAAAAAATAATTATTTTTTATGAGAAGATGAATCATTCCAATAATTTTTCGTATTGGTGAGGGGTCTTCTCCATCAATGTAATTGGGACACTAATTTTAAGAACACTCATATATTTTTAATGATAGAGGATCCGTGTATTTTTGCTTAAATAAATGAATTAATTAGTTAAAATTAATATACTGTTCAACTTGATTGTGGGATGCAAATTTTAGTCTTGATGAAGGGAGACAGACTTTTTTCTGGAAAAATGGAACTAGTCAGAGCTATTTTCGTTTCAATAAATGATTTTTCATTATTTAAAACCTAATTTTTAAAGTTGTATTATTTATTTGTATGTTAGAAATTATATAAGTGAAAGGCATTCCATTTTATATATTTGCTAGTTAAAATCTTCTCTGTCAATATAATTTGGGAGAGACTTTGAGAACACTCGTATGTTTTTAATGATAAAAGATTCGTATTTTTACTTAGCTAAATGAATTAATTGGTTAAAATTAATATACTGTTCAACTTGATTGTGGGATTGGATGCAAATTTTAATCTTGATGAAGGGAAACAGACTTTTTTTCCTGAAAAATGGTACTTAATGTTAGTCAAAGCAATTTTCGTTTCAATAAATGCTTTTCATTATTTTGAAACTAATTTTTTAAAAAAAGTATATTTACTAGTGGTGTGTGTGTGATTGATTTTAATTTCTATGTGCAGAATTAGACTTATTCTTAAGTTGTGTTTCGAACCCTATGATATCAGCTACATAATCTTATTTTCAAGATAAAATTCCTTTCACAACTCTTGCTGTTCATTGCTTATCTGAATTTTTACTTCTCATAGACTGCTGCCCCATCTGAAAGAAAAAATTTTGGTGTATTTGTTTACTATCGTGTTTAGAAATGCACGTTGTTAGCCTTGTGTATTACACTTTCTTCTTTGTTATCATAATTCCTTCCCGGAGACAGAAAGTCGCAAACGGCATCAGCTATGTATTCTTATTTTCTCGATAAGATTCTTTTCACAAATTGCTTATTTAATCTATCCTTATACGTATCTTATCAGCAGTGGCGTAACGTGCACCCCCGCAACCCCCGCACTGCGGGGGGGCCAAGTCTTCTAGGGGGCCCAAAGCCTGACTGACGCCATAAACGTAGATTTTCTCAAAGTTCGCTTCACATTTTTCAAAATCGAATTTTTAAGCAATTTTCCAATCAGCGATCAAACGTCATTCATTCATCATCTAAACTTTCATACGCTCATTACATATCTTTAATCCTATAGCCAAATCAAAAAAACTTTTTTTTTTTCATTTGCTGTAATCCAGGCAACGAGAGATACTTTTTCTTTAGTGGGTTTTCTTTTTAAACCTTAATTACTAACAAATAAAACAGTCAGACGGAGAATCGGATAAAATGCAAGGAAGATACAAACATTTCAACACTGTTATTATTACTGTACACATTGCATTAGCAGTAGGGAGGGGAATAAAAGACATAATTTACTTTTTAAGAAGCAGCAGAGAAAATTATTGGCGTCTTTAGTCCCTCCCCCCTCATGTGTTTCAATTTCATTCAGCAAAGTCGTAAGTAACGTACATCTGTTATGCTCTTTTTAAGTAAAATAGTATTACGATACTTGGAAAAGCATAGAGAGCATTTTAAATTAGAGCATTTGATGATAGATTTATGAATATTCAATCAAATGAAGCATAATGAGAAGAAAACATGATGGAATGTATCAGTTTTTTTTTATTTCATTTTCATGAAATCATTTTTTCTTCATACAAAGAACTCTCCTTATTAAAAGTTGCAGTATTTACGCTAGAATGTAATCGAACTTAGGTCAAGTTCATCCCAGGATTCAGAAATGAAGAATCAGGTAAGTGATACCTTTTTTCTTTCATAAGAATTTTAAATCTAAAATTATTTTACAGTGTTCGTGTCTTTCTTGGTGTTCGTTTTTATTCAAGTTCCCTGGTTATCCATCGTTAGATTTCCAGTTTTAATAAATATTATAAATACTCTCTAATGTTATACATTATTTACTTCGTTTACTCAGACTCCGGTTGATTTTGCATTCAGAAAAACTTTAATGATAAATATTTTTACGTGATGTATAAAGGTACATTATGTTATGGTTTGACAATCCTTTGTATATATATATATATATATACACACACTTGCTGGAAAAGAGTGTTCTTAAGGACGAATGTGAGAAGATAAGCTCTGAAGGAACTAGACTCCACTAGACTTAATAATTCAATGCCGAAACGACTTCAGGAAGTTTTCAACACCCGGGGTTATACAACCAGCTATTAAATGGTGGCGTGGCAGGAGCGGACACTTTGAAACTCATCGTGGTTTGAGCGGACACATCCCCCCCCCCCCATCTTAGAACAGATTCGATTACCGAATTACAAGGATAAATACATTTTTGCCAATCAAATTTAATTACTTCTATTAAATTGTTAAGGTGTTAAGTGCGAATATACATTTTAAATATAGCGAAATGTAATAGAAATAAAAACTTTCAGAGAAATATTTAAAAATTAATAGTTAGTAACAATATAACAAAATTTCAGAAATTTTGTGGAAAAACTGTATTTTACAGTCAAATAAATAGGTGCAATAGCCATACAATTAATTAGTTTCATGAAAGGAAGTAAAAATAAATATTAGAAGTAAAATACGCAAGATGCAAGTAGATAAAAGAAAAATAAATACAAGTAAATAAATACTAACTAACCTTGCATCTTGCGTATTTTACTTCTAATATTTATTTTTACTTCCTTTCATGAAACTAATTAGTTGTATGGCTATTGCACCTGTTCTAATATTTATTTGACTGTAAAATACAGTTTTCCACAAAATTCCAGAAATTCGTTCATACCTTTCATTATATTGTTACTTACTATTAATTTTTAAATATTTCTCTGAAAGTTTTTATTTCTATTACATTTCGCTATGTTTAAAATGTATTCGCACTATAACATCTTAACAATTTAATACAAGTAATTAAATTTGATTGGCAAAAATGTATTTATCCTTGTAATTCGGTAATCGAATCTGTTCTAAGATAGGGGGGGGGGAATGTGTCCGCTCAGCCCACGAAATGTTATGTGTCCGCACCTGCCACGCAACCTATTAAATAGCTCATTATCCTTTGTAAATAATTTTTATAGTTACTATTAAAACAGTGAACGCAGACTTTTTCTACTTGATTTTTGTTGGTATCGCTACAAACCTGTCCTTTTTTTCAAAGCTATGAAAGCAAACCGAGTTCACTTTTGTTATTCTCAATACTTGGAATGAACTAAATAAAATATAATTTAAAAAAATTTCTAAAATACCGGTTTTTAAAATTTTTTTGTCGTTTATGTAAGCATTACTGGGTGAAGCAGACTTTTCTAGCAAGTATATATAAATATATATGTATATAAGATCCGGCTTGGGGCCCAAGACCTGACCTTGCGGGGGGGGCAATTGTTTTCCGTTACGCCACTGCTTATCAGTATATAAGAACTACACTGCGCTGGCCACCGTAAATGCAACACCAAGAAAGACAAGAGATAACACAACAAAATTTATTTTGTAGATGACATGTTGACCAAGTATCAAACGGTTAAATTTATAGACTTCTGTGAAGTGTGGTTCCTGCCAGAATCAGTAGCCAGAGTAGCCGCCATTGTTGGAGATCACCGCTGCCACACGCCTCGGTAGTAATTCGAAGAGACTTTGGATGTGTTCTTGGGGGTACAGCAGACCAAGCAGCTTCCACACGTTGCCAAAGTTGATCTGGTGTGGCAGCTGGGGGTCTAATCTGGGTCAATCGTTGAGCAACCATGGACCACATGTTTTCTATCGGCAAAAGATCCGAGGAGCAAGCCGGTCAGAGAAGCAATTCAATCTGGTGATTGACTAAGAACCTTTGGACAATGACGGCCACGTGTGGTAGCGCATTATCCTGTTAAAATATGGCTGTGGCCAAGCCCTGAATGTAGCGCTAGCTGTTTAAAGTACCGGTAATGCGTACTAGAGGAGTGCGAGAGTTATGTCCAATACCGCCCTATACCATAATACCCGGTGCAGGACCAGTGTGGCGGGGCATAACGCAGCTGTTCAGCATCCTCTCTCCACGGTGTCTCCAGAATCGAATCTGACCATCGTGGTGTTGCAGACAGATGCGTGACTCTTCAGTAAAGACAATTTCATTCCATTCTGCCGCCCACATCCTTCTTTCATCGCACCATTGGCGGTGGAGACGTCTGTGGTTCTGCGTCAAGCAATGGACATCTTTCGGACAGACCACTCTGCTGTAAACGGCGTCGAATGGTACGCGTAGTCACTGAATGATGCGTTACGGACTCAATGTGCTGTGCTATGGTTCGTGATGTGATTGAGTGATCCGTCACTGCCATGCGCACAATTTGCCTGTCCTCACGTGAAGTGGTGCACTGAGGTGGATGTGATCGACCACGTCGGTCCGTCGCACCCTCCTGCATCCAACGGTCACATATCCGCATTACAGTTGTTTGGTTTCGTCCAACACGACTACCGATTTCCCTGAAAGGTAATCCACAATCTCGGTAGGCCACTATCCTTCCTTTGTTGAGCTCGGATACTTGATCAAAAGCTGATCGCTGTTTTCCTAGAGACATAACTGATCGTTTTTTGAAAAAAACCACAAGAAAAACACAATTGCCGAACTTGAAATCATCGAAATCTCCAAGCCTTAAATAGCGCTTTGAGGTGGCGCCACAGGCGTGCGTGATGTGTGTCTGAGCTGAAATTCTAATTATTTGCATATCTCACCTCCGCTAATGCATGTTGTAAATTTCATGTTATTTGCGTGCTTTCTTCAGGGTGTTGCATTTGCTGTGGCCAGCAGTGTACTTACCCTACATGCATACGTAGGTATCAGATAAGCGTTGATTTTCTATTGGTTCACGTTTATCGCTTTGTACTATTTAATACAGATTTTTCCATTTCTCGTTACTTTACTAGCTGATGCCTTAAAATCCAGTCTGTTGAAGAAATTTTCGAAAATTCTGATTTTTCTCTTAATATTCAAATTTTTGCAACAAGGGACTTTGGAGATTTAACATCATCTCAATTAGATTCTCCATTGAAAGATGATGTCGATGAAGAAAAAAATATTTTCTTGCTCTGATTGTAATAAGACTTTTAAATATAAGAAGAACATGAAAAGACATAAAAAGAATTTCCACGGAACTAATGAAAACAAATGCAATCATTGCAATAAAAACTTTGCCAGATCCAATAACCTCAAACGCCATCTAAAATTGCATGAAGTATCTAGAGAGAACATCTTTGAAAACAAACGACAAAGATTTAATTCTTCTCCTCAACCTAGTCCATCGGGATATCAAGCTCCTGCTGCTGAAGAAAGAAGAAGTAACACCAGAAGTCGTGCTTGTTTTAATACTTTTCAAACATATACCATTTCAACCGACTCAAACTTTATAAAGAATTTACATGGCTTTCTCCAGAATTCTAAAGAAGAATTTATAAGAATAGTTGAAAATAAATCCAAGGAAAAGAAAGGTATCAAGTGGTATATTTGCGTCAAGGTTCATTTTGTTAGAAAAACTACGAAAACCCCGAAGAAGAGGAATGTGAATCTCATTTTCGGTCAATTTTCGGTCTTAAATGAATCCCCTGAAAAAAAAAGTAACAGAAGCTTTTTTAAAAATATTATCATCATGTGAAGAATTCGAGGGAAGAGGAAGTGGATGGATTTTAGATGAAATTCTACATTTGGAAGTAAAAACATGTGTCTATCAACCACTAGCAGCCTCTTCCCCTTACCAAAAATTATAGCGAAAAAAAAGCTGTAATGAATATAAAAAACAGGGATGAAAAATATTTTTTTATGGTGCATTTTAGCTGCGCTTCATCCTGTGAACGTTCATGCCGAACGAATTAATAATAACCTTTCTTTCGAAAAAGAAATTAATTGTAAGGGTATTGATTCATATCAGAAATAGATAAATTTAAAAGAAATAATAATATATCAATAAATGTTTTCGGCACTGAAGGAGAAATATTTCCTATAAAAATTACTACGTCAACAAGAAGTAACAAACATATAAACTTATTACTAATATCTCAAGGAAGCAAGAAACATTATACTCTAATAACTAATATGAGTAGCTTACTACACTCATGTCCATAAATTAAGGATAATGAAGTTCAGGCAAAGAAAGAGACAGAAGCAAAACAAATTTGACTTATTTGTAAAGTCTATTTATTAAACAAAAGTTAAAGAGCAAAAAAGATGCTATATGTTTGACATAATTAATAAAAATTGCGAATTTTACTCCCTGGAGCAAATTTCAAAAAATAATCTATTTACAAGAAACAGTATAACATGGTTAGTATGATGGTTAATACGGAGTATGTCTCCCGGATGATGCAATACAGGCCTTACAACGCCTACGCATGCGAAGTATCAAACTATCAATCTCATCTTGGGGAATATTACACCACTCATCAAGCAATGCCCTCCAAAGTTCCGGTAGACAGGTGGGAGGGGGTTGACGGGTTGCAATTCGTTGGCCAAGCATATCCCACACATGCTCTATTGGATTCAAGTCCGGTGAGTATGCTGGCCAATCCATACGGGTGATATCCTCCGATTGAAGGCATTCGTCTACAATGTTTGCACGGTGAGGACGGGCGTTGTCATCCATAAACAGAAATTCAGCACCCATGGTGCCCCGAAACAAACGTACATGTTGTTCCAGAATGACATCCCGATAGATGTGGACTGTCATCGTTACACTCTGAACATGCAGGTCAGTTCTGGAACCAAGAATAATTCCTCCCCAAACGAGCCATCCTGCACCAACATAACGGAGTCGTTTAATGGTGTTCTCTTGGTGGTAACGGGTACCTGGCGCTCTCCATATGAAAGTCCAGCGAGAATCAGACTGCAAACTAAACCTGGACTCGTCTGGAAGCATCACACAAGACCACTGTTGCGGTGTCCCCAATACATGCTCTCTACTCCAGTTTAATCGCAGGCGACAGTGAGTTGTGGTAAGGGGAACACATCTGACAGGCCTACGAACATATAGACCAATGTGCCCTAAGAGTCTGTACACGGTCTGCCTTGGAACTGTCGTACCGGTAGCTGAAGAGAGCTGACGAGACAGGTCTGATGCTGTGCTCCGTCTGTTTCTTTTGGCAGTAACTGCCAAATACCGGTCCTCATTCGGCGTTGTAACTGGGGGGCGACCTGTGCTGTAACATCTACACACATTACCATCACCTTGGAATCGTTGCCAAAGCCTGGAGATGACATTCTGGGCGATTCCAAGTTCCTCGGATACCTCCAGCTAGGTACGTCCACATTCCAGTCGTCCGATAATTCTACCACGTAAAAAATCATCCAAATGCTTCCTTTGTGCCATAACTATGCGGTTATTGCACTGAAAGGTCTTTAAAGCGCTTGTGAACAATTTTACTTCTTTGCCACCATTCCTTATATACCCCTCTCTTACACTCTCGTCATTGTGACGTACTATCCGCGCCATCTGGTGGTTTCCCTTAATTTGCATATTCTTCTTCAAGATGTGTGTGATAATTCTACAGGTGAAATTTTTATTTTAGAGTTCAATTTCTTTGTGATTCTGAATAATCCTTAATTTATGGACATGAGTGTAAATCATTTAACAAGTCATGAACACAAAGTATTTTTTTGAGATTATTGCCTTCTTCGATTTAACAATGAAGAATTATTAAATCAACATCAAGAAGACTGTCAAAATCATAATGTGCAAAAAATAAAAATGCCGACACAAGAGGAAAAATGGCTTGAATTTAGCAATCATAAATTCAAGCTACCCATGCCATATGTGATATACGCCAACCTGGAATGCATTTAAAAAAAGATAAGTTCTTGTGAACAAGACCCTAAAATGTCATCAACTGATTCAATAGCGAAGCATGTTCCATGTGGTTTTGCGTATGTTATTGTAGGACCAGATGGAATGATGATCAAACCTCCTTGAGTTTTTAGAAGAAAAAATGCCATAGATGAATTTCTTACAAATCTCTTAGAAGAAGAAAAATCAATCCTGGGTACCTTGCGTTATGTAAAGCCTATAATTTTTTCTCCGACGGATGAAGAAAGTTTTAAATCCTCCACACAATGCAGCATCTGTGAAAATCCTCTCAATGGAGATGCCGTAAGGGATCACGATCATCTAACCGGAGCTTACAGAGGAGCGGCACACAATAGCTGCAATTTAAATTTCAAATTAGCAAATCATATTCCTGTCGTAATTCATAATTTACGAAATTATGACGGACACTTTTTAATTCAAGGAATTTGTAAATTCAAGGACAAGAAAATTCAATGCATTCCCGAAAATAGCGAAAAGTTTTTTTCTTTTACTCTGAGCTCATTGCGTTTCATTGACTCTTTTTAATTTTTAAATACTTCTCTAGAGAAACTTGCTCAAAACTTAAAGCTTTGCCAATTCCATCTTTACAATAAATATTTTGGAAGTAATGCACAATTTATAGCTGGAAAAGGTTGCTACCCATATGAATATTTTGATTTCTTTTCTAAATTTTATGAAACGCAGCTCCCTCCTCAATCAGCTTTTTTCAACATTCTAATAAATGAAAATGTATCCAGAGAAGACTACGAATATTCTCACCATATATGGAATATATTTCTAATGCGTACATTGGAAGATTATCATAATCTATTTGTAACCGTAGACGTATTATTACTTTCAGACATATTTGAAAACTTTAGAACTTTATGCCAGAATTACAACCAAATTGATCCGTGTCATACGTATACGGCTCCTGGTTTAGCATAGCAAGCATGTCTTAAAATGACAAAAGTACGATTGGAGTTTTTAACTGATATAATACACTTATTCATCGAAAAGGGAATTCGCGTAGGTGTTGCGATGATTAGTCATCGCTATACTGAGGCTAACAATGCGTATTTACCAATCTATGATTCAAGCTTACCTAATATCTACATTATACATTTAGACGCAAATGATCTATATGGTTGGGCAATGTCGCAAAATTTGCCTACACACGGCTTTTCCTGGACTGATGAATACGTTAATTTCATGGATGTACCAGACGATTCGGATATAGGTTATATATTCGAAGTTGACTTAGAATATCCAGGTGAATTGCACGATTCGCATAACTGCTATCCATTAGCTCCGGAAAAAATTGAAGTAAGTGTTTCTGTACTAAAAATATTGCTAAAGAATTTAGTATTTTAAAATCGAAATCTGTAGAAAAATTGGTTCCTAACTTAAGAAATAAAACTAAATATGTTCTTCATTATAGAAATTTAAAGTTATATGTACAATTAGGTTTAAAAGTTAAAAAAATACATAAAATTCTAAAATTCAAACAAAGTTTTTGGTTAAAAAATTATATTGATTTTAATACTGAACATCGAAAACGAGCAAATAACAATTTAGAAAAAGATCTCTTTAAACTTTTAAACAATGCCGTGTTTGGTAAAACAATGGAAAATTTACGCAATAGAGTTAAGATTGATTTAGTGAATAGTGAGAAAAGAGCTAAGAAATTGGTTGCATCTCCAGCATTTCATGCTTATAAAATAATTAATAACGACCTTGTATCTATTCAAAGAAAACTTACTTCTCTTTTATTGAACAGACCCATATATGTTGGTTTTTCAATTTTATACATTTCCAAAATTTTAATGTATAATTTTCAACAATTATATCAAAAGGATGTATGCAGATCGTGCCAAATTATTATTTACAGATACAGATTCTCTGTGTTATATTATTTCAACTTCAGATATGTATAAATATATGTTTCATAATTCCTTTGAATTTGACACAGCTTGCTATCCTCCAAATCATATTTTCTTTATAATCCCTTAAATAATAAAGTACTAGGAAAAATGAAAGATGAGTTAAATGGGATAGTAGCAACAGAATTCGTAGGTCTCAAAGCAAAAATGTACAGCATAAAAACATTAACTTTAGAAAAAAATACAGCAAAAGGGGTACATAGATCTATTTTAAAAAGTAAAATTTCTCATGAAGACTATAAAAATTGCCTCATAAATAAATATAGAAGTCGTGAAGAGTTTAAATCCATTAACAGTTCTATGCATCCAATACATTCTGTAAAAAGTAAAAAAAAACTCACTTTGCCCTTTCGATGATAAAAGATATATTCTTGAAGATGACTTTAGCTTTCGGTAACTGTCATATAAATGAATATTTTATATAAATGAGAATTTATTTATAGAGTTTCTTAAAGATATTGTTTTCAGTATATATGTTATTCTTTCATGTTGGAATGTAAATTTTTCCTCTTCATTTTATGCATACACTTGTCGACTGTATTTATTATTTATTGAGTGCTTCTCATATAATGCTTTTTTTAAAAAAAATATATATAAGATTAAATTGAGTTTTCTGTTAGCACATTGTAATTTGTTTATTTCAATAATTCTTGCATAACGTGTGCTTTTTTTAAAAAAATATATATAAGATTAAATTGAGTTTTCTGTTAGCACATTGTAATTTGTTTATTTCAATAATTCTTGCATAACGTGTGCTTTTTTTAAAAATTTTAAATATATGATTAAATCAAGTTTTCTGTTATCATATTGTTCTATAAAAAGAAAGTTGCATTATTATTTATTTGTATGTTAGAAATTAAGAGAAAGGCATTTCATTATATATATATTTGCCATTTAAAATTTATTGAGATAAGTTTAAAAATATAAATTATGTTTGTTAATTGAGTATTCTCGTTTGCAATGGAGTTTCCAAACCTTAAACATCCATTCTCTATGATGATATGCGGACCTTCTAATTCTGGTAAAACTTTCTTTGTTAGACGAATCTTAGAAACAAAATTAATCAAACCTTTTCCTCCCAAAATTATTTGGTGTTATGGAATTTATCAAAAACTGTCTGAGAAGATGTCTGACATAAAATTTCATGAAGGCATACCTTCTGATGTAGAAAACATTACTAATGCTCTCGTATAATAGATGACTTAATGAATGAAGTAGGAGATGACAAAAAACTTTTTCAAACTTGTTCACGAAAGGAGGCCATCATAAAGATATTTCCGTAATATTTATTCTACAAAATATTTTTTGCAAGGGAAACAAATTAGGAATATTTCTTTAAATACCTTACCTATGTTGTTCTAAAAATGTTAGAGAGAAGCAACAAAACTCTTGTCTAGCAAGACAATTGTATCCATCTCAGTCAAAATTTCTTTTAGAAAGTTATGACGATGCTACAAAAGTACCATATGGTTATTTATTTATGGACCTGAAGCCTGAAACGAATGAGAGATTGCGCATACGTACGAATATATTTCCTGGGGATAAAAACATAGTATATGTCCCCCAGTAATAATTGTTTTTAAAATACAAACAAAAAATTAATTTACGCTTTTTAGTCATAGAAAATTTTATTTTACTATCGAATATAGTATTTAAAGGGATATATACTATAGTATATAAATATGTCGGGAAAACAGCACGTAACGCATTTAAAGCTCTTGTCAAAAAGCAAAACCAAGAGAAAAATATTACAAAAATGTTCTAATTCTCTAATAAAGGCAGTATGTGAAAGTACTTTAAATACTTTAAAAGGCAATGTTCCATTTACAAAACATCATAGAAGAAGAGTAACTCCTTTTAAGCAGGTTATACGTAAGTTAGGATATAAATCTGTTCCTTCGTATAGAAAGAGGAAAGTGCTAATACAAAAAGGAGAAGGAACTTTAAGTTTTCTGATTCCTGCTGCTGTTTCAGTTATATCATCACTCATTCATGGAACACAGTAAGAAATTCGTTTTACTGCCAGAAGAAAGACTTCAAAATTTCGTTTAAGAACAGCTATCAGAATTAGATGAGCAAATGGAATCTATTCTTCGAAACAAAAACATGAAGGATTCTGAAAAGGCTACTTTATACTTACAAATTCTTCAAAAACATGTAGACTTTCACTTTCCCAAAGAAATCAATGAAGACATGTGTTGCCGATATAATAATAAATGGACTGTAAGTTTTCTAACAAATTTTAATGAGCAAAACGGATCCCAACCATATGGGATCGCTTCACTTTTCGAACTGAATACAAGGTTACAACAGTTGGCTCGGAGCAAAATCTATACAAGGAATTCTCGCCAACAACCTGCCCCGCCTTGCAATGACGAAGGCATTCAACAAAGTTTACATTATACACAATTATTACAATAAAAGTTACAATAATATAGTAAGAATACATAACATTAACAATTACACAATTCAATAAAGATACAATAATGTTTATAAATACTATTCTGATGACAAATCAATTCACATATGGTAAATTAGCAATTTTAGTGACTGGTCTTTTATAAACTCCTTGGTTATCCTTTAAAGTCACTACTCTGACTAAATTATCCTTACCAGGGTGCAATTTTAAAATGCGTGCTAAATGCCATTTTAAAGTATCTGAATTCTCTGAGGGTTTAACTAACACTAAATCCCCTTCCTTGAAACCAACATTGCCCTTACACCATTTAGGTCTCTGTTGCAGTCTATTTAAATATTCTGAAGACCATTTACACCAAAAATGTTGATTCATCCTTTACACCAACTAACATAGGCTTAATCTATTCATGGGGATCTCAGTGTAATCAGGATCAGGTATTGCAAACAATGATGATCCTATTAGAAAATGTGCAGGAGTTAAGATTTCGGTATCATTCGGATCATTAGACAGAGGACAAATTGGTCGAGAAGAACCGCTTCAATTTGAACTATAAGTTTTGAAAATTCTTTATGACTTAAAATTGAATTGCCAATTTCTCTCTTCAAATGGTATTTTAAAGATTTAACCCCCGCCTCCCACAGACCACCAAAATGTGGTGCGGAAGGTGGGTTGAAGTTCCATTTGATTTGTTCTTTAGACAAAATATCCATTATTTTCTCCATTTTCCCCTTAAATAATGCTTTAAGTATTTTTCTTAATTCATTATTTGCACCTACAAAGTTCCGACCATTATCACTATGGATCTCAATGGGTCGCCCTCTTCTGGCCACAAACCATTTTAAAGCCGCAAGAAAGGCTTCTGTTGTTAAGTCGCTAACTATTTCTAAATGGATAGCCTTAACTGTAAAACAAATAAAAACACAAACCTAAACTTTCCTAATATGCTTGCATTTTCCAGAAAAAGTTTTAAACTGGAAGGGTCCTCAATAATCTAAACCTACCTGACTGAAAACTCTGCAAACGGTGACTCTCGCAACTGGCAAATCAGCTATTAATTGCTGCGAACCTTTAGCACTAACCTTTCTACAGGTGATGCATATTCTAAGAATTTTTCTAACTACATTCCTTGCGGATGGTACCCAAAAACTATTCCTAATATTTGCTAAGGTAGCTTCAGCACCTGTATGAAAATAGAGAATATGAAAATGATTAATAACAATATAAGTAAAATTATAGTTGGTGGGAATTATCATGGGATGTTTCTGATTCCTTGGGATGGGGGAGTTTCCTAACCGTCCTCCAACTCGAAGTAATCCACTATCATCTAAAAAAGGATGCAAGTTTAACAATTTACATGAGTTTGGAAGAAGAATTCCCTTTTCTAAATATTGAATTTCTTTAGAAAATGAAGTTCTTTGAATATTTTTTATGATACACTTCAAGGATTCTGATAGTTCTTTGCTCTTTAAAGGTCTCATAGTTTGGCTCCTTGGATGTCTTGCATTTTCAATAAATCGTTTACACCAGGCAATTATTCTCTGCAACTTAGTAAATGATGAGCAATTACTAATCATATCCAGCGGTTCAAAGGTCTTTAATAAGGCACATAGAGGAATGTCCGAAGTTTCTTTCAATTCTTGTAGGAAAAGATCATTTCCTTCGACGGCAGTAGTGTCGTAAGGTTCCAATTCTTTATACTGATACAAGAAAGGTGGACCAAACCACCAAAGTCCACAATGTTGAATTTTATCTGGACTAAAACCTCTTGAAAGGATGTCAGTAGGGTTATTTTCGGAATTCGCATGTTTCCAAAAATCACTTTCGGTGAGCTCCTGAATTATGTTGACCCGGTTTCTTACGAAGGTTTTTAGTTGAGAAAGGGGCTTTTTGATCCAAGCTAGCACAATGCTGGAATCAGTCCAAAGATAAATTTGACTGATATTGAATTTAAAGGCATCAAGGGTTCTTATAAGAAGCTTTGATAAAAGTACAGCACTACAAAGTTCCAATCGTGGTATAGTAATTTTTTTTCAGTGGGGTTACCTTTGATTTGGAGCAAAGGAGTCTAACAAATATTTGTTCACTTGAATTAATGCATCGTAGGTAAAGTGCAGCACCGTAAGCCTTTTCAGACGAGTCAGAGAAGCCTTGTAACTCAGTTCTGATTGACTTATCTTGTAGACAATAACGTGGAAAGTTGAGACAGTTTATAGACTCCAAAGCATCTATGAAGGATTTCCAATAGGAAACTAAGTTCGATGGCAACGGATCATTCCAATCAAGTTTCAACTGCCACAAAGATTGGAGGAAGATTTTGGCCCTTGTTATTACAGGTCCAATCAGTCCAAGAGGATCGAATATCCTTGCAATTGTAGAAATTACTTATTTCTTTGTGACTATGAGACTGTCACAGTTTGAAGTCATGGGAGAAATCTTGAAAGCAAATGAGTCTGGATGTGGCTTCCACAAGAGTCCTAGGGTCTTGGTCTCGGTTGAAGAAGAATAAGAATAATCTTGACACATTGAGTCTGGTAATAGCAATGGATTACTAGCTGACCACTTGTGAAGTTCCATTCCAGCACCCCTTAATAGTGACACTAGTTGTTCTTGGAGTTTTCTTCCAGATTCTAAATCATCTGCCCCAGTAAGAAGATCATCCATATATACATCAGACATTATAACATCTGCAGCTAATGGATATTTGTCACCGTCATCTACGGCAAGCTGTTTCAAAGATCTTGTCGCAAGGTATGGTGCACTCTTGGTGCCGTAAGTAACCGAAGTTAATCTGAAAATCTTCACAGGGCTGTCAATTTTATCTTTCCAAAGAATGCGTAATAAATCCCCCTGGGATTCGTCAATCAAAATCATTCTAAAATTTTTTTTAATATCTGCTGTTACCGCAAATTTGTGAGCTCTAAAGTTAAATAAAATTGAAAAGAGGTCCCTTTGTATTACACCACCATTCAATTGTACAGAATTTAGCGATTCCCCTGAGGTAGTAGCGGAGGATGCATTAAAAACTACACGTAAGGTAGTTGTTTTGCTTTCGTGTCGGTACACACCATGATGAGGGAGATAATACACAACATCAGGATCATCATCTTCTACTACTGTTTCCATGTGTCCCATTTCTAAATATTCATGTATAAAATTTCTATATAATTCCAATATTTTTGGATCTTGAACTAATCTTCTCCACAAGGAGTTAAGTCTACGTAACGCCGTTAATTTCGAATCTCCCAAGCAACTCGGATCCTTTGACAAAGGCATTTTCACAATAAAACGACCAGTTTTATCCCTAATATAAGTACTCGTAAAGTATTCTTCACATAATTTTTCTTTTCTACTCATTGTTGGAATTTCGAAATCAGGACAATTTTCAATTTCCCAAAAGCGTTTGATACTATTATTGAGCTCATTTACATCAGTAACTAGTCCACAATAGATCTTATTAGTGTAATTATGTGACATGACGCCACTAGTTACGTAACCGAATACTGTATCTTGTAATATCAACTTCCCTTCTGCTAGTTTTATTTTCCCATGTTTTAGAATTTCAAAGAAAATCTGATTTGATAAAAGTAAATCGATTCTTCCAGGTGAATAGAAATTCTCATACAATAACTTTATATACTCAGGAATTTTTATCCCATTAATATCTAATTTATTTGTTGGAGTCAAACCCGTAATTTTCTGAACAACTAGAAATTCCAATAATTTCTGAAACTGTTTATTTTTATTTGAAACCATGTCAGACACTGTGTTTTTTATAATTTGCGAAGTCCCATTAATACCGCAAATAGAGTTATTTACTCGTTCACGTTTCAATCCCCCAAAAAAGGCGGCATCCCTTGTTATCAAGTTACACTGACTCCCACAATCAAGAAGCGTCCGGAGTGGAAAGAGTTCCCCGCGGTTGTTTTGACAATAAACTATTGCGAGGGACAGCATCACAGTTTAATGACCCTTAGCATGTCCTACGAATCCCCCCTTTCGTTGTCAAATGATTCAACATAAGGGATAGTTTGTTTCGGCTTGTAACATTCGCTGTTTGCATTTAGTGTTGAGGTGATTTTTGGTTCCAGAGTTGGCAAAGTTTCGCTAATTCGACTCCTTTGGCTATCGAACTTTCTCCCAAAATTTCTACACAAAAGTGAATTGTGCCGCTTAGAGCAATTGTGACAATTCCGCGAACTTTTGCATAGAGCTACTCTATGAGAAGAACTAAAACAATTTATACAAAGATTGTTCTTTTTCACCGAATTAAACCTTTCATAAACACTTAAATCATTAAATTTTTTACATCTAAATACTGGGCGAGGCTGCTGTTTACAAATTACACAGTTTACTCCAGTTAGTGTAGATTTTAAATGATATAATTTTTGAGAATCTGTTAAACTATTGTTCGAATCAATTAAAGAAATAAATTGTTCTTTAAAATTAAACCAATCATGGTAAGAACCATTAAATCTTGGCAATTGAATATCTGGCAATTTAATATTATTAAAACTATTTCCCCAACATGTAACATCATTATTCTTCAAATCAATTTTTGAAATAATATTTTTAATCAGTACCTGGATATCTTCGCAATTATCTTCCAAATCCAGGATTTCTAATTCAAGTGGTTCCAATTCACTATAATTTGTCACTACTTCATAATATTCTTTCCGAATATCACTCAGTTTGATTCTTAGGCTTTTCAAGGTATCCATTTTCGATTCCAACTTTATTTTATCCTTTTCGTCCGGATTGTTAGTGAAGTCTTTTATACGTGTGAGCTGCGCTTTAACAGATCCACGTTTGCGGTTCAACACAACTAATATTTCTTTAGACATACTGCTCTATAACTATTGTAAAGATTTTAGAAGTACTAATTTTTCTAAGGTTCGACAATTCCGCGAGCGGACCAATGATGTTGCCTATATAATAATAAATGGACTTTTTAAGTTTTCTAACAAATTTTAATGAGCGAAACGGATTCGAACCATATGGGGCCGCTACACTTTTTGAACTGAATACAAGGTTACAACAGTTGGCTCGGAGCAAAATCTATACAAGGAATTCTCGCCAACTGGCCCCAACAACATGCAAGAACAACAGAGGGAATTTGAAAATTCTAATGCGGAAGACCTGAAAAGTGTTATTCCAAATGACGATTCTAAGGAGGCAATCGGATTTATAAACCAAGAAACCAATGCAGAGAGTATTGAACAATAAATAGAAAAAAAAGCACCAAAGAAATATAGAATCATTATGAAGGAAATCATTCTTTTTATACAGAAGCATCGAGAAGAAATATATTGGACACCCGAAAAAGAGTTAATAGTGGATGGGAAAATTATACGAAATACTAATGTTGTACACATTTGATTGCCCACCTAGTGAAAGACAGAAAGATAAAACCTTTTGGGTTTAAATCATTTGACGAATTTTTAAAAAGAAAAAAAAATTCCATCAAATTTTGTTAAGATTAAATATTTTAAAACAAAAACATTGTATGCAAAACCTTTGTCATGAATTGAATATTAAGTGTTGTGGGGGAGGGTTCTAACTGGCACCCCTCTCTCTCTCTGTCTCCGTCCGGCATGTCTCTAGGTGTAGGGGGAAACAAAGCATCACCAACAAACTCCATAATAACAATTAGATTTATTCAGACATTGAACACACACTTAAGCAATCACAAGTGAAACAATAAGAAGAAACCAAGGAGTGATATCCAAAACGTCTATTATTCCTAATATTCAATTTTAAGTAAACCCGACTACCAGAAATAGATAAGGAGAACAAGCCCTAATTCACCGATATCTAATTCTGATTCTACTATCTTAAATCTTCAATCTAATAATTTAATCTCACCAATTACTTTCTTAACGCGCGCTAGGTTTGTGAAGTAAATATACTTCAGTGTTCCCACTTACTTGACAACTTCACGGCTCCTTCTAGCTTTACAACTACAAAACCTAGACTTTATAGAGTCAAACTAATTTGCATATATCTATCTCGTGTTCTTCTTGAAAGGCTGTGAATCAATGTAAATACTTGCCCCAAAGTTTCCCCAAGAGTGTTAGTAGGAATATCTCGCAAATAGACCCGTCAAAACCCCCTCCAAGAAAAAAACGTGATTTATAAAAGGGTCTTAATGACCTGATATAAATTAAGTTGAAAACATTTTACTCTTAAACTATCAAGAAATCTTAGATTCGAATTTAACATTAACTTCTACATAACAATACACTAAAAAGCACTCAAAATTACTATCTCAACAATTTTTATCACTCCCACATTTCTGCTTTTACAATCATTATTTAAGGGGGGACCAGGACCAAGGAAAAACCCATTTGGGTGAGGACCAAGGAAAAACCTCCCACTGGAGGGAAAAACGCGGTAGTACACAACCCGTAAAACTTAAATATTTTAAATACACACATCTTGACTTTACATCTATTTGCTCTTCACAACAAAATCTTCCAAACATCAGGGTCAGCCACCCTGAAATGAGAACTGGATCAGTTAACGTACAAAAAGATTTTTTGAACACTGTATACATACATAAACAAAATTGAATTTTCACACATATTTACATTGTCAATTACTTTACATACTTAATTACATCTGGTTTAAGAAAAAATCCCACTCCAATCACGCCGCGCTATTAGTGTTATGTTTAATTTCCTATCTACGCCGCGACCCAAAAACAGATATAATATACACATCATAATGCTAATATATAATGTACATCAATAATGCAGATACATACACAATTATATACAATTTTCAAAACATTCAACATAAACAAACAATACGAGGAATTCTCGCACCCCTAGCTAAGTCTCCATACGTAGTAAACAAATGCAAACATAGAGATGCTTTCCACAATTTAGAGTATATTTACGTATATAAAAAATCATTTTTCACGCAAAGTAGTGTAAAACTTTTGTACAATGAAACCTTTAACAAAATAAGACTTCTACTTGCAAAAATTCACCCGACTGAATGTCAGTAAAAATATAAATGAAACAATACAACCTGGATAATACATTGTTTCTCTCCTTTCTGTTATGTCTCCAATATGAACCTCCAACGATGTGGACCTTCTTCTTCGTAGAATCTCCTCTGGCTCCTGGCGACCTGGTCTGTACTGTCGGCACCGTCGTAGATTGTTTAGCACCGTGTAGATTGTTAGCTCGCCCTGCTTGATCTCTTCTAGATCGGACTGATCCTTCCTGGTCTGCGTGGTGTGGACCTTCTATGTTGCCTCTCTCTTGACTAAAGTGATTTTTCTTCCTCTGGCTTCTGACGACCTCCTGCTGGAACTTGTCCACCGTGGTGATCTTCTATTCTGCCTTTCTTCTTGAATTGTTCAGTCGACGCTATGGAGGACGGGAGCATTCGCTTGTTACTTTCCCTGCCTGTAGCTTTTCTTTTCCTCCTCGGCACCTCAGACAGTGACTCTGGGACCGCTCGCTTCCACCTCCTCGTGTTCTGGTTTCTCATTCGCTTGTTCTCCTTTATCCCTCTCTGATCACTTTTATTTCCCACACCTCTAGGCTGTTTCCTCTCTTGTACCTGTCTTCCACCTGACTCAATACTCCTAAGGCCCTGTGATCGATCTAACCCATATCGACTATCATCTAAGCTACTCGACTGATACTCAGATCCTCTGCTAACTGAACTATCTACCTCCACCACATCCTCATCACTTTTTCTCTGATGGTAAATTCGTACTTCGTCTATTTTAACCGTAGTTCTTCTACCTGCCTTCCAAATTACAACATTATTATTTTGAACACTCAAGACTCTATACGGAACTTCGTACTTGGGGCAAAATTTCGCTACCACCTTTTTACTGGCAGAGATTATAAGATGCGTTTCAACCAATACTAGATCATCGACCTTAATGTTAACTTCACGTCTCCTCTTATTGTAGTACTTTTCCCACTTTTCATGTTTATTTCTAGTGTTCTGCCTAGCTTCCTCAAACACTTTTTCAATATTCCTAACCACAAATTCTGACCATCACAAGTTTTTGAAACGGGGTAATAAGTTTTCTGCCCAAAAATAATTCTGCTGGAGTTTCGAACCAGTCCAAAGCACGTCCTTTGAGATACGCGCATGATAAATTGCTCGGTATTTCGTAAAACTGGACATTACTTTCAATGCAGTCCAAAAAATTCTCTACATTCTCCACTCCAGAGAAACACAAATCCGGCAAGAGCCTAAAATTGGATCCGACTCCTATCTCGGGGTTAGGGGAAATATGTCTTTCTGACAAACTCTTTAGGTGCCATTGTTGGGGAGGGGTTCTAACTGGCACCCTTCTCTGTCTGTCCGGCACATCTATAGGTGTGGGGGGAAACAAAGAATCACCAACAAACGCTATAATAACAAATAGATTTATTCAAGCTCTCAACAAACTCTTAAACACACACAATCACACGTTTAATTATAAGAAGAAACCTAGGAGTGATATCTAAAGCGTCGATTAATCCTAATATTCAATCCTAAGTAAACCCGACTACCAGAAATAGATAAGAAGAACAATCACTAATGAACCTCGGCTCGGTTCTGATTCTACTATCTTAAATCTTCAATCTGATAATTCAATCTCAGAAATTACCTTCTATACGCGCGCTAAGTTTGTGAAGTTAATACTCCAGTGTTCAACTTACTTGACAGCTTCACGGCTCCTTCTAGCTGTACAACTACAAAACCTATATATAGACTTTATATAGTCGAACTAATTAACGTATATACATCTCGTGTTTTTCTTGAAAGGCTGTGAATTAGTATAAATGGTAGCCCCAAAGTTTTCCCAAGAGGATCAGTGAAAAAAACTCGCGAATAGCCCCGTCACAGCCCCCTCCAAGAAAAAAAACGGGATTTATAAAAGGATCTTAACGGCCCTATAGAAAATACGTTGAAAAATTTTACTCTTATACTAACAAGGAATCTTAAACTTGAGTTTAGCATTAACTTTTATATAACAATACGCTAAAAAAACACTCAAAACTGCTAGCACAATAATTTTTATCACCCCAAGATTTCTGCTTTTTTAATCATTATTTAAGGTGTATACCATTTGGGCGAGGACCAAGGAAAAACCTCCCACTGGAGGGAAAAACCCGGCCGTACACAACCCGTAAAACGTAAATATTTTAAACATATCTTGAGATTATATCTATTTCTTCTTCAACACAAAATCTTCAAAACATCAGGGTCCGCCACCCTGAAAAGAGAACTGGATCAGTGGACGTACAAAAAGATTCTTTGAACACTGTATACATACACAAACATCATTTAATCCAGACATATTTTTAAATTGTCAATTACTTTACAAATTGAATTTCATCTGGTTTAAGAAAAACCTCCAATTCCAATCGCGCAGCGCTATTAGTGTTATGGTTAATTTCCTATCTACGCCGCGACCCCAAACCAGATAAATAATAATATGCACATCAATATGCCGATACATACACAATTATATACAATTTTCAAAACATTCAATATAAACAAATAATACAAGGAATTCTCGCACCCCTAGCTAAGTCTTAACACGTAGTAAACAGATATAAACATACATATGCTTTCCACAATTTAGAATAGATTTAGGTATACAAAAGTTCATTTTTCACGCAACGTAGTGTGATTTTTGTACATAGTAATTTTTAACGAAATAAGACTTGCTTTCTCAAAAATTCACCTGACTGCCTGTCAGTAAAAATATAAATAAAACAATGTAACCTGGCTAATATCTTGTTCCTCTCCTTTCTGTGATGTCTCCAATCTGAACCTCCAACTATGGGACCTTCTGCTTCGTAGACTCTCATCTGGCTCCTGGAGACCTGGTCTGTACTGTCGGCGCCTTCGTAAATTGTAATGAGTAGCTCGCCCTGCTTGATCTATTCTAGATTGGACTGATCCTTCCTGGTCTGGCACTGCTTCTACTGGAGATCTGGACCTGGCTTTCCCATGAAACACTCCTCCGTTTCTGGAACTGCGTGGTGAGGACCTTCTCTGTTGTTTCCCTCTTGGCTGAAGTAGCCTTTCTTCCTCTGGATGCTGACGACCTCCTGCTAGAACTTGTCCACCATGGTGATCTTCTATTATTTTTTTCTTCCATACTTGTTCAGTCGGTGCGATGGAGGACGGGAGCCTTCGCTTGTTCAGCTCCCCGTCTGTAGCTTTTCTTTTCCTCTTCGGCACCCTGGAGAGTGACTCTGGGACAGCTCTCTCCCACCTCCTCGTGGTCTGGGTTCTTGTTCTCTTATTGTTCGGACCCTCAGACAGTGACTCTGGGATCGCACGCTTATACCGCCTCGTGGTCTGGGTTCTTGTTCTCTTTCTATGTTGACCCTGTGACGGTGACTGTGGGATCACACGCTTACACCGCCTTTTGGTCTGTTCGTGCTTGCTCTCCTTTATATCTCTCTCTGATTGCTTTTATTTCCCACACCTCTAGTCTGTTTCCTCTCTTGTACCTGTCTTCCACCTGACTCCATACTCCTAAGGCCCTGTGACCGATCTAACCCATATCGACTATCATCTAAGCTACTCGACTGATACTCGGATCCTCTGCTAACTGAACTATCTACCACCACCACATCCTCCTCACTTTTTCTCTGATGGTAAATTCGTACTTCGTCTATATTAACCGTAGGTCTTCTACCTGCCTTCCAAATTACAACATTATTATTTTGAACACTCAAGACTCTATACGGATCTTCGTACTTGGGGCAAAATTTCGCTACCACCTTTTTACTGGCATAGATTATAAGATGCGTTTCAACCAATACTAGATCATCGACCTTAATGTTAACTTCGCGTCTCCTCTTATTGTAGTACTTTTCCCACTTTTCCTGTTTCTTTCTAGTGTTCTGCCTAGCTTCCTCAAGCACCTTTCCAATATTCCTAACCACAAATTCTGACCATCACAAGTTTTTGAAACGGGGTAATAAGTTTCCTGCCCAAAAATAATTCTGCTGGAGTTTCGTACCAGTCCAAAGCACGACCTTTGAGATACGCGCATGATAAATTGCTCGGTATTTCGTAAAACTGGACATTACTTTCAATTCAGTCCAAAAAATTCTCTACATTCTCCACTCCAGAGAAACACAAATCAGGCAAGAGCCTAAAATTGGATCCGACTCCTATCTCGGGGTTAGGGGAAATATGTCTTTCTGACAAATTCTTTAGGTGCCATTGTTGGGGAGGGGTTCTAACTGGCACCCTTCTCTGTCTGTCCGGCACGTCTATAGGTGTGGGAAACAAAGCATCACCAACAAACGCTATAATAACAAATAGATTTATTCAAGCTCTCAACAAACACTTAAACACACACAATCACACGTTTAATTATAAGAAGAAACCTAGGAGTGATATCTGAAGTGTCGATTAATCCTAATATTCAATCCTAAGTAAACCCGACTACCAGAAATAGATAAGAAGAACAATCACTAATGAACCTCGGCTCGGTTCTGATTCTACTATCTTAAATCTTAAATCTAATAATTCAATCTAAGAAATTACCTTCTATACGCGCGCTAAGTTTGTGAAGTAAATACTCCAGTGTTCAACTTACTTGACAGCTTCACGGCTCCTTCTAGCTTTACAACTACAAAACCTATATATAGACTTTGTATAGTCGAACTAATTAATGTATATCCATCTCGTGTTTTTATTGAAAGGCTGTGAATTAGTATAAATGGTAGCCCCAAAGTTTTCCCAAGAGGATCAGTGAAAAAAACTCGCGAATAGCCCCGTCACAGCCCCCTCCAAGAAAAAAAACGGGATTTATAAAAGGATCTTAACGGCCCTATAGAATTTACGTTGAAAAATTTTACTCTTATACTAACAAGGAATCTTAAACTTGAGTTTAGCATTAACTTTTATATAACAATACGCTAAAAAAAACAATCAAAACTGCTAGCTCAATAATTTTTATCACCCAAAGGTTTCTGCTTTTACAATCATTATTTAAGGTGTACCCCATTTGGGCGAGGACCAAGGAAAAACCTCCGACTGGAGGGAAAAACCCGGCCGTACACAACCCGTAAAACTTAAATATTTTAAACATATCTTGAGATTATATCTATTTCTTCTTCAACACAAAATCTTCAAAACATCAGGGTCAGCCACCCTGAAAAGAGAACTGGATCACTGGACATACAAAAAGATTCTTTGAACACTGTATACATACACAAACATCATTTAATCCACACATATTTAAATTGTCAATTACTTTACAAATTGAATTTCATCTGGTTTAAGAAAAACCTCCTATTCCAATCGCGCAGCGCTATTAGTGTTATGGTTAATTTCCTATCTACGCCGCGACCCAAAACCAGATATATACTAATATACACATCAATATGCCGATACATACACAATTATGTACAATTTTCAAAACATTCAATATAAACAAATAATACAAGGAATTCTCGCACCCCTAGCTAAGTCTTAACACGTAGTAAACAGATATAAACATACATATGCTTTCCACAATTTAGAATAGATTTAGGTATACAAAAGTTCATTTTTCACGCAACGTTGTGTGATTTTTGTACATAGTAATTTTTAACGAAATAAGACTTGCTTTTGCAAAAATTCACCTGACTGCCTGTCAGTAAAAATATAAATGAAACAATGTAACCTGGCTAATATCTTGTTCCTCTCCTTTCTGTGATGTCTCCAATCTGAACCTCCAACTATGCTTCGTAGACTCTCATCTGGCTCCTGGAGACCTGGTCTGTACTGTCGGCGCCTTCGTAAATTGTAATGAGTAGCTCGCCCTGCTTGATCTCTTCTAGATTGGACTGATCCTTCCTGGTCTGGCACTGCTTCTACTGGAGATCTGGACCTGTCTTTCCCATGAAACACTCCTCCGTTTCTGGAACTGCGTGGTGAGGACCTTCTCTGTTGTCTCCCTCTTGGCTGAAGTAGCATTTCTTCCTCTGGCTGCTGACGACCTCCTGCCAGAACTTGTCCACCATGGTGATCTTCTATTATTTTTTTCTTCCCTACTTGTTCAGTCGGTGCGATGGAGGACGGGAGCTTTCGCTTGTTCAGCTCCCCGTCTGTAGCTTTTCTTTTCCTCTTCACCCTGGACAGTGACTCTGGGACAGCTCTCTTCCACCTCCTCGTGGTCTGGGTTATTGTTCTCTTATTGTTCGGACCCTCAGACAGTGACTCTGGGATCGCACGCTTATACCGCCTCGTGGTCTGGGTTCTTGTTCTCTTTCTATGTTGACCCTGAGACGGTGACTGTGGGATCACACGCTTACACCGCCTTTTGGTCTGTTCGTGCTTGCTCTCCTTTATATCTCTCTCTGATTGCGTTTATTTCCCACACCTCTAGTCTGTTTCCTCTCTTGTACCTGTCTTCCACCTGACTCCACACTCCTAAGGCCCTGTGACCGATCTAACCCATATCGACTATCATCTAAGCTACTCGACTGATACTCGGATCCTCTGCTAACTGAACTATCTACCTCCACCACATCCTCATCACTTTTTCTCTGATGGTAAATTCGTACTTCGTCTATATTAACCGTAGTTCTTCTACCTGCCTTCCAAATTACAACATTATTATTTTGAACACTCAAGACTCTATACGGATCTTCGTACTTGGGGCAAAATTTCGCTACCACCTTTTTACTGGCAGAGATTATAAGATGCGTTTCAACCAAAACTAGATCATCGACCTTAATGTTAACTTCGCGTCTCCTCTTATTGTAGTACTTTTCCCACTTTTCATGTTTCTTTCTAGTGTTCTGCCTAGCTTCCTCAAGCACCTTTCCAATATTCCTAACCACAAATTCTGACCATCACAAGTTTTTGAAACGGGGTAATAAGTTTCCTGCCCAAAAATAATTCTGCTGGAGTTTCGTACTAGTCCAAATCACGTCCTTTGAGATGCGCGCATGATAAATTGCTCGGTATTTCGTAAAACTGGACATTACTTTCAATTCAGTCCAAAAAATTCTCTACATTCTCCACTCCAGAGAAACACAAATCAGGCAAGAGCCTAAAATTGGATCCGACTCCTATCTCGGGGTTAGGGGAAAAATGTCTTTCTGACAAATTCTTTAGGTGCCATTGTTGGGGAGGGGTTCTAACTGTGGCACCCTTCTCTGTCTGTCCGGCACGTCTATAGGTGTGGGGGGAAACAAAGCATCACCAACAAACGCTATAATAACAAATAGATTTATTCAAGCTCTCAACAAACACTTAAACACACACAATCACACGTTTAATTATAAGAAGAAACCTAGGAGTGATATCTAAAGTGTCGATTAATCCTAATATTCAATCCTAAGTAAACCCGACTACCAGAAATAGATAAGAAGAACAATCACTAATGAACCTCGGCTCGGTTCTGATTCTACTATCTTAAATCTTCAATCTAATAATTCAATCTAAGAAATTACCTTCTATACGCGCGCTAAGTTTGTGAAGTAAATACTCCAGTGTTCAACTTACTTGACAGCTTCACGGCTCCTTCTAGCTTTACAACTGCAAAGCCTATATATAGACTTTATATAGTCGAACTAATTAACGTATATCCATCTCGTGTTTTTCTTGAAAGGCTGTGAATTAGTATAAATGGTAGCCCCAAAGTTTTCCCAAGAGGATCAGTGAAAAAAACTCGCGAATAGCCCCGTCACAGCCCCCTCCAAGAAAAAAAACGGGATTTATAAAAGGATCTTAACAGCCCTATAGAAATTACGTTGAAAAATTTTACTCTTATACAACCAAGGAATCTTAAACTTGAGTTTAGCATTAACTTTTATATAACAATACTCTAAAAAAAATACTCAAAACTGCTAGCTCAATAATTTTTATCACCCCAAGATTTCTGCTTTTACAATCATTATTTAAGGTGTACCCCATTTGGGCGAGGACCAAAGAAAAACCTCCCACTGGAGGGAAAAACCCGGCCGTGCACAACCCGTAAAACTTAAATATTTTAAACATATCTTGAGATTATATCTATTTCTTCTTCAACACAAAATCTTCAAAACATCAGGGCCAGCCACCCTGAAAAGAGAACTGGATCAGTGGACATACAAAAAGATTCTTTGAACACTGTATACATACACAAACATCATTTAATCCACACATATTTAAATTGTCAATTACTTTACAAATTGAATTTCATCTGGTTTAAGAAAAACCTCCCATTCTAATCGCGCAGCGGTATTAGTGTTATGGTTAATTTCCTATCTACGCCGCGACCCAAAACCAGATATATACTAATATACACATCAATATGCCGATACATACACAATTATGTACAATTTTCAAAACATTCAATATAAACAAATAATACAAGGAATTCTCGCACCCCTAGCTAAGTCTTAACACGTAGTAAACAGATATAAACATACATATGCTTTCCACAATTTAGAATAGATTTAGGTATACAAAAGTTCATTTTTCACGCAACGTAGTGTGATTTTTGTACATAGTAATTTTTAACGAAATAAGACTTGCTTTTGCAAAAATTCACCTGACTGCCTGTCAGTAAAAATATAAATGAAACAATGTAACCTGGCTAATATCTTGTTCATCTCCTTTCTGTGATGTCTCCAATCTGAACCTCCAACTATGGGACCTTCTGCTTCGTAGACTCTCATCTGGCTCCTGGAGACCTGGTCTGTACTGTCGGCGCCTTCGTAAATTGTAATGAGTAGCTCGCCCTGCTTGATCTCTTCTAGATTGGACTGATCCTTCCTGGTCTGGCACTGCTTCTACAGGAGATCTGGACCTGGCTTTCCCATGAAACACTCCTCCGTTTCTGGAACTGCGTGGTGAGGACCTTCTCTGTTGTCTCCCTCTTGGCTGAAGTAGCCTTTCTTCCTCTGGCTGCTGACGACCTCCTGCTAGAACTTGTCCACCATGGTGATCTTCTATTATTTTTTTCTTCCCTACTTGTTCAGTCGGTGCGATGGAGGACGGGAGCTTTCGCTTGCTCAGCTCCCCGTCTGTAGCTTTTCTTTTCCTCTTCGGCACCCTGGACAGTGACTCTGGGACAGCTCTCTCCCACCTCCTCGTGGTCTGGGTTCTTGTTCTCTTATTGTTCGGACCCTCAGACAGTGACTCTGGGATCGCACGCTTATATCGCCTCGTGGTCTGGGTTCTTGTTCTCTTTCTATGCTGACCTTGAGACGGTGACTGTGGGATCACACGCTTACACCGCCTTTTGGTCTGTTCGTGCTTGCTCTCCTTTATATCTCTCTCTGATTGCTTTTATTTCCCACACCTCTAGTCTGTTTCCTCTCTTGTACCTGTCTTCCACCTGACTCCATACTCCTAAGGCCCTGTGACCGATCTAACCCATATCGACTATCATCTAAGCTACTCGACTGATACTTGGATCCTCTGCTAACTGAACTATCTACCTCCACCACATCCTCATCACTTTTTCTCTGATGGTAAATTCGTACTTCGTCTATATTAACCGTAGTCCTTCTACCTGCCTTCCAAATTACAACATTATTATTTTGAACACTCAAGACTCTATACGGATCTTCGTACTTGGGGCAAAATTTCGCTACCACCTTTTTACTGACAGAGATTATAAGATGCGTTTCAACCAAAACTAGATCATCGACCTTAATGTTAACTTCGCGTCTCCTCTTATTGTAGTATTTTTCCCACTTTTCATGTTTCTTTCTAGTGTTCTGCCTAGCTTCCTCAAGCACCTTTCCAATATTCCTAACCACAAATTCTGACCATCACAAGTTTTTCGAAACGGGGTAATAAGTTTCCTGCCCAAAAATAATTCTGCTGGAGTTTCGTACCAGTCCAAATCACGTCCTTTGAGATACGCGCATGATAAATTGCTCGGTATTTCGTAAAACTGGACATTACTTTCAATTCAGTCCAAAAAATTCTCTACATTCTCCACTCCAGAGAAACACAAATCAGGCAAGAGCCTAAAATTGGATCCGACTCCTATCTCGGGGTTAGGGGAAAAATGTCTTTCTGACAAATTCTTTAGGTGCCATTGTTGGGGAGGGGTTCTAACTGGCACCCTTCTCTGTCTGTCCGGCACGTCTGTAGGTGTGGGGGGAAACAAAGCATCACCAACAAACGCTATAATAACAAATAGATTTATTCAAGCTCTCAACAAACACTTAAACACACACAATCACACGTTTAATTATAAGAAGAAACCTAGGAGTGATATCTAAAGTGTCGATTAATCCTAATATTCAATCCTAAGTAAACCCGACTACCAGAAATAGATAAGAAGAACAATCACTAATGAACCTCGGCTCGGTTCTGATTCTACTATCTTAAATCTTCAATCTAATAATTCAATCTAAGAAATTACCTTCTATACGCGCGCTAAGTTTGTGAAGTAAATACTCCAGTGTTCAACTTACTTGACAGCTTCACGGCTCCTTCTAGCTTTACAACTGCAAAGCCTATATATAGACTTTATATAGTCGAACTAATTAACGTATATCCATCTCGTGTTTTTCTTGAAAGGCTGTGAATTAGTATAAATGGTAGCCCCAAAGTTTTCCCAAGAGGATCAGTGAAAAAAACTCGCGAATAGCCCCGTCACAGCCCCCTCCAAGAAAAAAAACGGGATTTATAAAAGGATCTTAACGGCCCTATAGAAATTACGTTGAAAAATTTTACTCTTATACAACCAAGGAATCTTAAACTTGAGTTTAGCATTAACTTTTATATAACAATACTCTAAAAAAAATACTCAAAACTGCTAGCTCAATAATTTTTATCACCCCAAGATTTCTGCTTTTACAATCATTATTTAAGGTGTACCCCATTTGGGCGAGGACCAAGGAAAAACCTCCCACTATAGGGAAAAACCCGGCCGTACACAACCCGTAAAACTTAAATATTTTAAACATATCTTGAGATTATATCTATTTCTTCTTCAACACAAAATCTTCAAAACATCAGGGTCAGCCACCCTGAAAAGAGAACTGGATCAGTGGACATACAAAAAGATTCTTTGAACACTGTATACATACACAAACATCATTTAATCCACACATATTTAAATTGTCAATTACTTTACAAATTGAATTTCATCTGGTTTAAGAAAAACCTCCCATTCTAATCGCGCAGCGGTATTAGTGTTATGGTTAATTTCCTATCTACGCCGCGACCCAAAACCAGATATATACTAATATACACATCAATATGCCGATACATACACAATTATGTACAATTTTCAAAACATTCAATATAAACAAATAATACAAGGAATTCTCGCACCCCTAGCTAAGTCTTAACACGTAGTAAACAGATATAAACATACATATGCTTTCCACAATTTAGAATAGATTTAGGTATACAAAAGTTCATTTTTCACGCAACGTAGTGTGATTTTTGTACATAGTAATTTTTAACGAAATAAGACTTGCTTTTGCAAAAATTCACCTGACTGCCTGTCAGTAAAAATATAAATTAAACAATGTAACCTGGCTAATATCTTGTTCATCTCCTTTCTGTGATGTCTCCAATCTGAACCTCCAACTATGGGACCTTCTGCTTCGTAGACTCTCATCTGGCTCCTGGAGACCTGGTCTGTACTGTCGGCGCCTTCGTAAATTGTAATGAGTAGCTCGCCCTGCTTGATCTCTTCTAGATTGGACTGATCCTTCCTGGTCTGGCACTGCTTCTACAGGAGATCTGGACCTGGCTTTCCCATGAAACACTCCTCCGTTTCTGGAACTGCGTGGTGAGGACCTTCTCTGTTGTCTCCCTCTTGGCTGAAGTAGCCTTTCTTCCTCTGGCTGCTGACGACCTCCTGCTAGAACTTGTCCACCATGGTGATCTTCTATTATTTTTTTCTTCCCTACTTGTTCAGTCGGTGCGATGGAGGACGGGAGCTTTCGCTTGTTCAGCTCCCCGTCTGTAGCTTTTCTTTTCCTCTTCGGCACCCTGGACAGTGACTCTGGGACAGCTCTCTCCCACCTCCTCGTGGTCTGGGTTCTTGTTCTCTTATTGTTCGGACCCTCAGACAGTGACTCTGGGATCGCACGCTTATATCGCCTCGTGGTCTGGGTTCTTGTTCTCTTTCTATGTTGACCTTGAGACGGTGACTGTGGGATCACACGCTTACACCGCCTTTTGGTCTGTTCGTGCTTGTTCTCCTTTATATCTCTCTCTGATTGCTTTTATTTCCCACACCTCTAGTCTGTTTCCTCTCTTGTACCTGTCTTCCACCTGACTCCCTACTCCTAAGGCCCTGTGACCGATCTAACCCATATCGACTATCATCTAAGCTACTCGACTGATACTTGGATCCTCTGCTAACTGAACTATCTACCTCCACCACATCCTCATCACTTTTTCTCTGATGGTAAATTCGTACTTCGTCTATATTAACCGTAGTCCTTCTACCTGCCTTCCAAATTACAACATTATTATTTTGAACACTCAAGACTCTATACGGATCTTCGTACTTGGGGCAAAATTTCGCTACCACCTTTTTACTGACAGAGATTATAAGATGCGTTTCAACCAAAACTAGATCATCGACCTTAATGTTAACTTCGCGTCTCCTCTTATTGTAGTACTTTTCCCACTTTTCATGTTTCTTTCTAGTGTTCTGCCTAGCTTCCTCAAGCACCTTTCCAATATTCCTAACCACAAATTCTGACCATCACAAGTTTTTGAAACGGGGTAATAAGTTTCCTGCCCAAAAATAATTCTGCTGGAGTTTCGTACCAGTCCAAAGCACGACCTTTGAGATACGCGCATGATAAATTGCTCGGTATTTCGTAAAACTGGACATTACTTTCAATTCAGTCCAAAAAATTCTCTACATTCTCCACTCCAGAGAAACACAAATCAGGCAAGAGCCTAAAATTGGATCCGACTCCTATCTCGGGGTTAGGGGAAAAATGTCTTTCTGACAAATTCTTTAGGTGCCATTGTTGGGGAGGGGTTCTAACTGGCACCCTTCTCTGTCTGTCCGGCACGTCTATAGGTGTGGGGGGAAACAAAGCATCACCAACAAACGCTATAATAACAAATAGATTTATTCAAGCTCTCAACAAACACTTAAACACACACAATCACACGTTTAATTATAAGAAGAAACCTAGGAGTGATATCTAAAATGTCGATTAATCCTAATATTCAATCCTAAGTAAACCCGACTACCAGAAATAGATAAGAAGAACAATCACTAATGAACCTCGGCTCGGTTCTGATTCTACTATCTTAAATCTTCAATCTAATAATTCAATCTAAGAAATTACCTTCTATACGCGCGCTAAGTTTGTGAAGTAAATACTCCAGTGTTCAACTTACTTGACAGCTTCACGGCTCCTTCTAGCTTTACAACTGCAAAGCCTATATATAGACTTTATATAGTCGAACTAATTAACGTATATCCATCTCGTGTTTTTCTTGAAAGGCTGTGAATTAGTATAAATGGTAGCCCCAAAGTTTTCCCAAGAGGATCAGTGAAAAAAACTCGCGAATAGCCCCGTCACAGCCCCCTCCAAGAAAAAAAACGGGATTTATAAAAGGATCTTAACGGCCCTATAGAAATTACGTTGAAAAATTTTACTCTTATACAACCAAGGAATCTTAAACTTGAGTTTAGCATTAACTTTTATATAACAATACTCTAAAAAAAATACTCAAAACTGCTAGCTCAATAATTTTTATCACCCCAAGATTTCTGCTTTTACAATCATTATTTAAGGTGTACCCCATTTGGGCGAGGACCAAGGAAAAACCTCCCACTGGAGGGAAAAACCCGGCCGTACACAACCCGTAAAACTTAAATATTTTAAACATATCTTGAGATTATATCTATTTCTTCTTCAACACAAAATCTTCAAAACATCAGGGTCAGCCACCCTGAAAAGAGAACTGGATCAGTGGACATACAAAAAGATTCTTTGAACACTGTATACATACACAAACATCATTTAATCCACACATATTTAAATTGTCAATTACTTTACAAATTGAATTTCATCTGGTTTAAGAAAAACCTCCCATTCTAATCGCGCAGCGGTATTAGTGTTATGGTTAATTTCCTATCTACGCCGCGACCCAAAACCAGATATATACTAATATACACATCAATATGCCGATACATACACAATTATGTACAATTTTCAAAACATTCAATATAAACAAATAATACAAGGAATTCTCGCACCCCTAGCTAAGTCTTAACACGTAGTAAACAGATATAAACATACATATGCTTTCCACAATTTAGAATAGATTTAGGTATACAAAAGTTCATTTTTCACGCAACGTAGTGTGATTTTTGTACATAGTAATTTTTAACGAAATAAGACTTGCTTTTGCAAAAATTCACCTGACTGCCTGTCAGTAAAAATATAAATGAAACAATGTAACCTGGCTAATATCTTGTTCATCTCCTTTCTGTGATGTCTCCAATCTGAACCTCCAACTATGGGACCTTCTGCTTCGTAGACTCTCATCTGGCTCCTGGAGACCTGGTCTGTACTGTCGGCGCCTTCGTAAATTGTAATGAGTAGCTCGCCCTGCTTGATCTCTTCTAGATTGGACTGATCCTTCCTGGTCTGGCACTGCTTCTACAGGAGATCTGGACCTGGCTTTCCCATGAAACACTCCTCCGTTTCTGGAACTGCGTGGTGAGGACCTTCTCTGTTGTCTCCCTCTTGGCTGAAGTAGCCTTTCTTCCTCTGGCTGCTGACGACCTCCTGCTAGAACTTGTCCACCATGGTGATCTTCTATTATTTTTTTCTTCCCTACTTGTTCAGTCGGTGCGATGGAGGACGGGAGCTTTCGCTTGTTCAGCTCCCCGTCTGTAGCTTTTCTTTTCCTCTTCGGCACCCTGGACAGTGACTCTGGGACAGCTCTCTCCCACCTCCTCGTGGTCTGGGTTCTTGTTCTCTTATTGTTCGGACCCTCAGACAGTGACTCTGGGATCGCACGCTTATATCGCCTCGTGGTCTGGGTTCTTGTTCTCTTTCTATGTTGACCTTGAGACGGTGACTGTGGGATCACACGCTTACACCGCCTTTTGGTCTGTTCGTGCTTGCTCTCCTTTATATCTCTCTCTGATTGCTTTTATTTCCCACACCTCTGGTCTGTTTCCTCTCTTGTACATGTCTTCCACCTGACTCCATGCTCCTAAGGCCCTGTGACCGATCTAACCCATATCGACTATCATCTAAGCTACTCCACTGATACTCGGATCCTCTGCTAACTGAACTATCTACCTCCACCACATCCTCATCACTTTTTCTCTGATGGTAAATTCGTACTTCGTCTATATTAATTGTAGTTCTTCTACCTGCCTTCCAAATTACAACATTATTATTTTGATCACTCAAGACTCTATACGGATCTTCGTACTTGGGGCAAAATTTCGCTACCACCTTTTTACTGGCAGAGATTATAAGATGCGTTTCAACCAAAACTAGATCATCGACCTTAATGTTAACTTCGCGTCTCCTCTTATTGTAGTACTTTTCCCACTTTTAATGTTTCTTTCTAGTGTTCTGCCTAGCTTCCTCAAGCACCTTTCCAATATTCCTAACCACAAATTCTGACTATCACAAGTTTTTGAAACGGGGTAATAAGTTTTCTGCCCAAAAATAATTCTGCTGGAGTTTCGTACCAGTCCAAAGCACGTCCTTTGAGATACGCGCATGATAAATTGCTCTGTATTTCGTAAAACTGGACATTACTTTCAATTCAGTCCAAAAAATTCTCTACATTCTCCACTCCAGAGAAACACAAATCAGGCAAGAGCCTAAAATTGGATCCGACTCCTATCTCGGGGTTAGGGGAAATATGTCTTTCTGACAAATTCTTTAGGTGCCATTGTTGGGGAGGGGTTCTAACTGGCACCCTTCTCTGTCTGTCCGGCACGTCTATAGGTGTGGGAAACAAAGCATCACCAACAAACGCTATAATAACAAATAGATTTATTCAAGCTCTCAACAAACACTTAAACACACACAATCACACGTTTAATTATAAGAAGAAACCTAGGAGTGATATCTGAAGTGTCGATTAATCCTAATATTCAATCCTAAGTAAACCCGACTACCAGAAATAGATAAGAAGAACAATCACTAATGAACCTCGGCTCGGTTCTGATTCTACTATCTTAAATCTTAAATCTAATAATTCAATCTAAGAAATTACCTTCTATACGCGCGCTAAGTTTGTGAAGTAAATACTCCAGTGTTCAACTTACTTGACAGCTTCACGGCTCCTTCTAGCTTTACAACTGCAAAGCCTATATATAGACTTTATATAGTCGAACTAATTAACGTATATCCATCTCGTGTTTTTCTTGAAAGGCTGTGAATTAGTATAAATGGTAGCCCCAAAGTTTTCCCAAGAGGATCAGTGAAAAAAACTCGCGAATAGCCCCGTCACAGCCCCCTCCAAGAAAAAAAACGGGATTTATAAAAGGATCTTAACGGCCCTATAGAAATTACGTTGAAAAATTTTACTCTTATACAACCAAGGAATCTTAAACTTGAGTTTAGCATTAACTTTTATATAACAATACTCTAAAAAAAATACTCAAAACTGCTAGCTCAATAATTTTTATCACCCCAAGATTTCTGCTTTTACAATCATTATTTAAGGTGTACCCCATTTGGGCGAGGACCAAGGAAAAACCTCCCACTATAGGGAAAAACCCGGCCGTACACAACCCGTAAAACTTAAATATTTTAAACATATCTTGAGATTAAATCTATTTCTTCTTCAACACAAAATCTTCAAAACATCAGGGTCAGCCACCCTGAAAAGAGAACTGGATCAGTGGACATACAAAAAGATTCTTTGAACACTGTATACATACACAAACATCATTTAATCCACACATATTTAAATTGTCAATTACTTTACAAATTGAATTTCATCTGGTTTAAGAAAAACCTCCCATTCTAATCGCGCAGCGGTATTAGTGTTATGGTTAATTTCCTATCTACGCCGCGACCCAAAACCAGATATATACTAATATACACATCAATATGCCGATACATACACAATTATGTACAATTTTCAAAACATTCAATATAAACAAATAATACAAGGAATTCTCGCACCCCTAGCTAAGTCTTAACACGTAGTAAACAGATATAAACATACATATGCTTTCCACAATTTAGAATAGATTTAGGTATACAAAAGTTCATTTTTCACGCAACGTAGTGTGATTTTTGTACATAGTAATTTTTAACGAAATAAGACTTGCTTTTGCAAAAATTCACCTGACTGCCTGTCAGTAAAAATATAAATGAAACAATGTAACCTGGCTAATATCTTGTTCATCTCCTTTCTGTGATGTCTCCAATCTGAACCTCCAACTATGGGACCTTCTGCTTCGTAGACTCTCATCTGGCTCCTGGAGACCTGGTCTGTACTGTCGGCGCCTTCGTAAATTGTAATGAGTAGCTCGCCCTGCTTGATCTCTTCTAGATTGGACTGATCCTTCCTGGTCTGGCACTGCTTCTACAGGAGATCTGGACCTGGCTTTCCCATGAAACACTCCTCCGTTTCTGGAACTGCGTGGTGAGGACCTTCTCTGTTGTCTCCCTCTTGGCTGAAGTAGCCTTTCTTCCTCTGGCTGCTGACGACCTCCTGCTAGAACTTGTCCACCATGGTGATCTTCTATTATTTTTTTCTTCCATACTTGTTCAGTCGGTGCGATGGAGGACGGGAGCCTTCGCTTGTTCAGCTCCCCGTCTGTAGCTTTTTTTTTCCTCTTCACCCTGGACAGTGACTCTGGGACAGCTTTCTCCCACTTCCTCGTGGTCTGGGTTCTTGTTCTCTTATTGTTCGGACCCTCAGACAGTGACTTGGGATCGCACGCTTATATCGCCTCGTGGTCTGGGTTCTTGTTCTCTTTCTATGTTGACCTTGAGACGGTGACTGTGGGATCACACGCTTACACCGCCTTTTGGTCTGTTCGTTCTTGCTCTTCTTTATATCTCTCTCTGATTGCTTTTATTTCCCACACCTCTAGTCTGTTTCCTCTCTTGTACCTGTCTTCCACCTGACTCAATACTCCTAAGGCCCTGTGACCGATCTAACCCAAATCGACTATCATCTAAGGTACTCGACTGACACTTGGATCCTCTGCTAACTGAACTATCATCCTCATCACTTTTTCTCTGATGGTAAATTCGTACTTCGTCTATATTAACCGTAGTTCTTCTACCTGCCTTCCAAATTACAACATTATTATTTTGAACACTCAAGACTCTATACGGATCTTCGTACTTGGGGCAAAATTTCGCTACCACCTTTTTACTGACAGAGATTATAAGATGCGTTTCAACCAAAACTAGATCATCGACCTTAATGTTAACTTCGCGTCTCCTCTTATTGTAGTACTTTTCCACTTTTCATGTTTCTTTCTAGTGTTCTGCCTAGCTTCCTCAAGCACCTTTCCAATATTCCTAACCACAAATTCTGACCATCACAAGTTTTTTGAACGGGGTAATAAGTTTCTGCCAAAAATAATTCTGCTGGAGTTTCGTACCAGTCCAAAGCACGACCTTTGAGATACGCGCATGATAAATTGCTCGGTATTTCGTAAAACTGGACATTACTTTCAATTCAGTCCAAAAAATTCTCTACATTCTCCACTCCAGAGAAACACAAATCAGGCAAGAGCCTAAAATTGGATCCGACTCCTATCTCGGGGTTAGGGGAAAAATGTCTTTCTGACAAATTCTTTAGGTGCCATTGTTGGGGAGGGGTTCTAACTGGCACCCTTCTCTGTCTGTCCGGCACGTCTATAGGTGTGGGGGGAAACAAAGCATCACCAACAAACGCTATAATAACAAATAGATTTATTCAAGCTCTCAACAAACACTTAAACACACACAATCACACGTTTAATTATAAGAAGAAACCTAGGAGTGATATCTAAAGTGTCGATTAATCCTAATATTCAATCCTAAGTAAACCCGACTACCAGAAATAGATAAGAAGAACAATCACTAATGAACCTCGGCTCGGTTCTGATTCTACTATCTTAAATCTTCAATCTAATAATTCAATCTAAGAAATTACCTTCTATACGCGCGCTAAGTTTGTGAAGTAAATACTCCAGTGTTCAACTTACTTGACAGCTTCACGGCTCCTTCTAGCTTTACAACTGCAAAGCCTATATATAGACTTTATATAGTCGAACTAATTAACGTATATCCATCTCGTGTTTTTCTTGAAAGGCTGTGAATTAGTATAAATGGTAGCCCCAAAGTTTTCCCAAGAGGATCAGTGAAAAAAACTCGCGAATAGCCCCGTCACAGCCCCTCCAAGAAAAAAAACGGGATTTATAAAAGGATCTTAACGGCCCTATAGAAATTACGTTGAAAAATTTTACTCTTATACAACCAAGGAATCTTAAACTTGAGTTTAGCATTAACTTTTATATAACAATACTCTAAAAAAACTCAAAACTGCTAGCTCAATAATTTTTATCACCCAAGATTTCTGCTTTTACAATCATTATTTAAGGTGTACCCCATTTGGGCGAGGACCAAGGAAAAACCTCCCACTGGAGGGAAAAACCCGGCCGTACACAACCCGTAAAACTTAAATATTTTAAACATATCTTGAGATTATATCTATTTCTTCTTCAACACAAAATCTTCAAAACATCAGGGTCAGCCACCCTGAAAAGAACTGGATCAGTGGACATACAAAAAGATTCTTTGAACACTGTATACATACACAAACATCATTTAATCCACACATATTTAAATTGTCAATTACTTTACAAATTGAATTTCATCTGGTTTAAGAAAAACCTCCCATTCTAATCGCGCAGCGGTATTAGTGTTATGGTTAATTTCCTATCTACGCCGCGACCCAAAACCAGATATATACTAATATACACATCAATATGCCGATACATACACAATTATGTACAATTTTCAAAACATTCAATATAAACAAATAATACAAGGAATTCTCGCACCCCTAGCTAAGTCTTAACACGTAGTAAACAGATATAAACATACATATGCTTTCCACAATTTAGAATAGATTTAGGTATACAAAAGTTCATTTTTCACGCAACGTAGTGTGATTTTTGTACATAGTAATTTTTAACGAAATAAGACTTGCTTTTGCAAAAATTCACCTGACTGCCTGTCAGTAAAAATATAAATGAAACAATGTAACCTGGCTAATATCTTGTTCATCTCCTTTCTGTGATGTCTCCAATCTGAACCTCCAACTATGGGACCTTCTGCTTCGTAGACTCTCATCTGGCTCCTGGAGACCTGGTCTGTACTGTCGGCGCCTTCGTAAATTGTAATGAGTAGCTCGCCCTGCTTGATCTCTTCTAGATTGGACTGATCCTTCCTGGTCTGGCACTGCTTCTACAGGAGATCTGGACCTGGCTTTCCCATGAAACACTCCTCCGTTTCTGGAACTGCGTGGTGAGGACCTTCTCTGTTGTCTCCCTCTTGGCTGAAGTAGCCTTTCTTCCTCTGGCTGCTGACGACCTCCTGCTAGAACTTGTCCACCATGGTGATCTTCTATTATTTTTTTCTTCCCTACTTGTTCAGTCGGTGCGATGGAGGACGGGAGCTTTCGCTTGTTCAGCTCCCCGTCTGTAGCTTTTCTTTTCCTCTTCGGCACCCTGGACAGTGACTCTGGGACAGCTCTCTCCCACCTCCTCGTGGTCTGGGTTCTTGTTCTCTTATTGTTCGGACCCTCAGACAGTGACTCTGGGATCGCACGCTTATATCGCCTCGTGGTCTGGGTTCTTGTTCTCTTTCTATGTTGACCTTGAGACGGTGACTGTGGGATCACACGCTTACACCGCCTTTTGGTCTGTTCGTGCTTGTTCTCCTTTATATCTCTCTCTGATTGCTTTTATTTCCCACACCTCTAGTCTGTTTCCTCTCTTGTACCTGTCTTCCACCTGACTCCATACTCCTAAGGCCCTGTGACCGATCTAACCCATATCGACTATCATCTAAGCTACTCGACTGATACTTGGATCCTCTGCTAACTGAACTATCTACCTCCACCACATCCTCATCACTTTTTCTCTGATGGTAAATTCGTACTTCGTCTATATTAACCGTAGTCCTTCTACCTGCCTTCCAAATTACAACATTATTATTTTGAACACTCAAGACTCTATACGGATCTTCGTACTTGGGGCAAAATTTCGCTACCACCTTTTTACTGACAGAGATTATAAGATGCGTTTCAACCAAAACTAGATCATCGACCTTAATGTTAACTTCGCGTCTCCTCTTATTGTAGTACTTTTCCCACTTTTCATGTTTCTTTCTAGTGTTCTGCCTAGCTTCCTCAAGCACCTTTCCAATATTCCTAACCACAAATTCTGACCATCACAAGTTTTTGAAACGGGGTAATAAGTTTCCTGCCCAAAAATAATTCTGCTGGAGTTTCGTACCAGTGCAAAGCACGACCTTTGAGATACGCGCATGATAAATTGCTCGGTATTTCGTAAAACTGGACATTACTTTCAATTCAGTCCAAAAAATTCTCTACATTCTCCACTCCAGAGAAACACAAATCAGGCAAGAGCCTAAAATTGGATCCGACTCCTATCTCGGGGTTAGGGGAAAAATGTCTTTCTGACAAATTCTTTAGGTGCCATTGTTGGGGAGGGGTTCTAACTGTGGCACCCTTCTCTGTCTGTCCGGCACGTCTATAGGTGTGGGGGGAAACAAAGCATCACCAACAAACGCTATAATAACAAATAGATTTATTCAAGCTCTCAACAAACACTTAAACACACACAATCACACGTTTAATTATA